>JAJAGP010000358.1:340346-456252 GCA_025084515.1 Ancistrus triradiatus | reverse complement strand
CATGTTGTAGGAATCTATGAAAAATATAATAATATATAATGTTTCTGTATTTTGTGTGCATCAGAGGAACTGTGATATTAGGAAAATAGGTAAGGCAGTAATGAAGATCAACTAGAAGTCATTTAAAATACTCGTTTTTATATTGTTACACTGTTAACTTTGTTAGCATTCCTTCACAGGGTAACTTGTTAAGGCTTGAGTGTTGTTTTTTCAATGCTTACTTGTTTTCTCCGATGCTTACTTGTTTTTTTCACTGTTTCACCAACGTGTGGTCCCTTTGCTCTCTGGCTCTGCTTGCACAGGTATGGTATGTTTCAAACCAGATGTGCTAATCTTGACTATGCATATTTTGAGAACTATAATCGTTTGCAACTCCTGCGTTGCCAAACAAAGGATGCAAACTTGTTCAAAGTACCTGCCCACTCTCGTATAATACTGTAATTCTATGTAAAAACAAAAGGTTTACTTAATTGCAAAAAATTATTTAATGTTACACGCTGATTCGTTTCAACACTTGTATTACAAAACAATGAGACCTAACTACTCAGCATGTCCAGGGCTGTGACTAAAAGAGTATGAACTAAAACTAAACTATGAAGTAAAACTAAAACTCTTAAATATGTAGGAAAGCATTTTTTAATAAACTGCTCTTTTATTTTGAAATTGAACTTTCTGCTTTATAATAATTTTAGAAGATCTTTAAAAAAAACAACATAGAGAAACAGGAAGGAGTGGGACAACATTTTTGAATAAAGATGTTTATTTACAAATCAAAACTATGGTAAATCTAAATCTTTTTAGATTTAAAACACTACTCTAAAATGAATAAAAATCAACAGAATCAACAGAAAAAATGCAAAATAAATTCACAAAAAATTTATTTTACTTATTACTATCTTCATCAGTGCCTTGAGTTTAAATAGATCATAACATATTCCTTATATCCAATGTTTAATTATTTAATTGCCTTTTAAATAGTTTATATATATATCTATATATATTTTTTATTTTTTTTTATTTTTATTTTTTTTACTGTGGAGCCACAGTTTAAACTAATTCAGTATAATGGTCCATATTCATTTTAAGCCTGACTTGGGCTCCAAACTCATTTACAAATTACACTACTGAATGCAATGTGTGCAAAAAAGACCACCCTTTCTCAAAATTCTTAAAATAGACTACTCAATTTGAAATTCAGCACTGACAAAAAAGTATTCACTGGAAAAAGTTATCTAAGTGGTAAGAATGGCCAGTCCATTTTTGGTTATATTATATTGTGTTTGCAGAGTTATTTGGTGGAAATCATGGGCGACATTTGAGACTTATGTCAGGGGGGCAAGCCATCTCGGTGAACTACGTATTTGGGTGTACATCAGTAAAATAAAATACCCAATATATATATTTAGCAAATAACCTAGCCTATATTTATAGCAGTAGGCCTATGAACCAAGTCCTACCTTAGTGAAGTGCGAGACGGCGCCCACCGGGCACGGCATCAAATATGCTGACGGTGTTTTCGAGGTCCACGTGAATGGCCCGTTCAGTATTCAGTGCTGCAATGTCAGATAGTCTCTCCTGACTGATAGTGTCTCTCATGTCTGTTTTCAGTCGACGCAAGGAAGAAAGTTCCTTTTGCATGGCGCGCGGCTCATTGGCACGGTCAGGAACAACTTGAAGAGGTTACGAACGTTCACTAGGCTATCAACTAGATCTGACGCTGTAAAAAGTGCAAGTGTTTGTCTGGGCACTTTTTTCCAGTTGTCAAATCCAACCATTTGAAACGCGTCTGTCTTGCTCTCCTGGCCTGGCAAAACTGAAAGCTCGGTGAGCTCCGGGACTGTATTCGAGCCAGTCGTAAATGTCATACCATTCTTTCATAAACTTTCGATCATCTGTTACTGGAAGTAAAATTAATGGTTGATATGCCCCCTTCACACACACACACACACACACCAATGTCGCCCACGGTGGGAGTATTGCGAACTCTAACACACATGATCATTTTAGCGTCACATCTGGATGTATTTAGATACTTTTAAAATGTGGCTGGAAAAAAGTACTTTTTACAGCCCCATTATCCTCGTGCATCTGTGCAAGGGGTTCCTTAAAGTCCGACTACATACAGTGGTGGCTTAGTGTAAAAGCCTGCGGTCTGATAAACGGAAGGTGAGTTTAAATCCCAAATATTTATTCAGTCTCGCACAAATACTTTCTTGTCCCAGCTCTTACAAAAGTACAAAGGTATGTACCACTTACCCTGTTACTTTCACTTGTGGGTGGCATGGTGGCTCGCCTCACAGCAAGAAGGTCCTGGGTTTGATCCTCAGGTGGAGCGTCCTAGGTCCTTTTCACATGGGTTTCCTCCTACAGTCCAAAGACATGCATTAGGATGGTGCTTGAAAGTTTGTGATCCCTTTAGATTTTCTATATCTTTGCTTAAATATGATCTAAAACATCATCACATTTTCACACAAGTCCTAAAATTAGATAAAGAGAACCCAGTTAAACAACTGAGACAAAAATATTATACTTGGTCATTTATTTATTGAGGAAAAACATCCAATATGACATATTAGTGAGTGGCAAAAGTATGTGAACTTTTGCTTTCAGTATCTAGTGTGACACCCCCACCCCCTCTTTTTTTGAGGTCCTCAGAAATCTCCTTTGTTCGTGCCATGATATACTTCCACAAACATGTGTTGTGAAGAGCAGACTTTGATAGATCCCTGTTCTTTAAATAAAACAGGGTGCCCCCTCACACCTGATTGTCATCCCATTGATTGGAAACACTTGACTCTAATGAAATAAATGACCAAGTATAATGTTTTTGTTTCATTTGTTTAACTGGGTTCTCTTTATCTACTTTTAGGACTTGTTTTATTTATTATGTTTTCATTAACTGTTCTGTTTTATTTTTAGCTATTGTGTATTTAAACTATTACTATAAACTTGGTAATTTAATTTTTTAATACAACATCTAAGCTGACCTTAGACATTTGTTTTGACTTGACTTTTAAACCATAAAGGACTATGCTTTTAAAAATCGATTTTAATAATCAGAGGCGATGCTTTAATCCTGCGTGGGTTAAATTCAGTGAGGACGAATTGCGCTTTGGTCACGTGCCCTGGAACTCCAGGCCCGCCCTTCAATGAATAAAAGTAATCTGACAGCAGTGGTGTGGCTGTCATTTACCAGACAAGCCACACGAGTCTCAGTAAGTGAATAGGTGTTGTTTTAGAAAGGTTTTAGCCTTTCACCTCAACCTGCGAGGACTAAATATTGTTCGAGGAGACAGCCTGCTACCTCTGAAGAAGAAAATGAATTTGGGGAGTATTTCTCTGGTGCTGCTGCTGTGTGGCGCGAGTTTGGTTCTGGCTGCTGACCGAAGTAAGACATAATTTCCATTTGTAATAGCTCTTCTTGTATGTAGAGTAAGCCACACAGAAACTATAGCTGGAAACCATGTGACTTTTTTCTTTACCTGTTAATATACATCTAAGGAAGAAGTTTGCTATACATTTTTACAGCTTTCCTTATGTTATCCCTACTTAAAAAGCAGCATCTGTTGTGTTTTGGACAATGATATACTGACCAAAAAAAAAAAGAAAACCAGCAAGACCATGGAATTTTCCAGCTAAACCAGCACAAGAGCAGCACTGTATAAATCAACTTGGATCAACATGTAACCTGGAACTTGGATGGTCTTGCTGATACCATCATCCAAAACACAACATCTATTATTTTTTAAGCAGGGACAGGATGGTTGTAACAAGTTTGGGATATGATATAAAATAAGTCTTTAACAGTACCTGTAATAAAACCTGACTAGTTTCATATGTGAGGTAAAGTCTTGAAATTCTTCTGTTATTCTTCCGACCTTTAGTCTACTATAGATTCCTTTTAAACAGATCAGTATTCAGTATGAGATTTACATCTTTCAAGAACAATGAACAGTCTTATGTAATGATTTCATTGAGTAAAAGGTTAACCTTGACATGGTTCTGAGTTCTGTGTTTTATTACTTATGTTTTGTTTTTATTTTTCAAGATGTCATAAAATAACTACATTACAGTTTCCCTAAAGCTGTGTTAACATCTGTTGATATACAAAAACAGCAAAGTCTGTTATTGAGAAGTACATTACATTCACTCTGTTAGTATGAATTTCGGTCCTATATCTGGAAAATGTGTTGTTGTAGTTTATGCATATCACACAAGTGACTAAGGGCTGTCTCTATTACAGTTTGCTTTCTAAAGCCTCTAGATTGTAGACAATTTAAATGTAGTGATTAAAATATATCTATCTTACCCCTTCTTTCTTTCTCTAGCTTGTGAGGGCAGTAACAGCACAAACTGCGAGGAGTGTTTGTCTAACACGACGGTAGGTGACGTCTACAATAATTTTTCAACTTCCACTACATCAGTGTTTTGGCACCTAGTTTATTTGCTTAAGAGCATAATGAAACAGTGCGTCAGTATGGGAATGGCACAGTCGTTGTGTTAACATTTATAAGAAGGACACCAGACAAAGCACGTTCAAGGAGAAAACACGTCAGGAGTCGATCTGTTGAAATGTGACACTAAAGGGAAAAGGCAAAGAAAAGAAACTCAGGGACGGCAAGCTGTTGTTGGTTATGTATACCTGCTAATCACACCATCAGTGATCTCACCGGAGGAACAGGTTCGTTTAGTGTGTTGGCGTGTTTCTTCTCGCCCCGCCTTCCTTTGGTTTAAAAATCTGTTTTTTTGGCCAGGATGATCTATTTTTTTGTCTGTGAGATGACACAAATTGATGACTTTAGCCATCTTGTTTAAAAACACATACAAATTTGTTGTCACAGTGCCCATTACGTGTCCTGCCATTGACAGCCAGCCACCGTCGTCCCAGTTTGCAGTGGTGTCATGATCAAGAAACCAGGACTGCTATTTACTGGAACCGTATTGATTTTAGTGAGGAATCCAGGTTCTGTTTGGGATCTTCAGCTTCCCCATCTGCAGGTTTAATGGATTATGATCTACAGGCCCAGCTTCAACATCTGTAGGCAAATGTGCTTATTGCAGATCAAACGATCCTCTCTACTGGTGTTCTGTCTGGGCCATCCGGAGTCTGTTCATTGTGTGTGCTTGACCTCATGGAACCACTGCTCCCAACACCTTCTAACAGCTAGCTCAGAACTAGCTAGCCTAGATGTCGGACAATTAATTCAAACGACCATCCTGATTCTCTCAGTCCAATGATGCGCCCCTTCTCAAAGTCTGTCACTCGGCAAAATGTCTTCGAGTCCATCATAGAGGCATGTCTAGCAGTCAACAATCTCTCACCAAGAGGTACTCTACCTAAAAGTAGCCTTTTGGGGGAAGCAGTTTGGGAAGCACTTCATGGATTTGATTTTCTTGGCTGGACAGTCATACCACCATCAGATCCTTGAACAGTTTAAGCATGTTCTTTGGAGGGAGGAATAATCCTTCAGCATGTGGTAGGCCAAAAGACACATCTGGATTGGGCCAATGTCGGAAGAATGCTGCTTCTAAAGATAGAAATATTGCTTTGAATTTTAAGAAAATAGAATCAGTTTATCCTTATCAAAATCATTTGGCTTTTACGAAAATTCTCTGCTACAACATCATTTTTGCTTATATACATACAGACACTTTTATGATTAAGTGATTTACAGGTAAAACTACAGTCCGTGCATAACGGCTCATCACTGGCAGTTCTAATAAAAGCCACCTTATAATCATTAGTACAAAATTTTAATTGTTGTTTTACCTCCAAAAAAGGGCTGGGAGGTATACCTGTACCAAAGTGAATACTGGTATGACTCTGTTCCATGATACGGGTCTTTCCATGCTGTAGATACCGTGACAAAAACAAGTAACAGTGAAACAGAAACACAGCGAAAAGAGATTTGCAAAAGATTTTCTACTGAAATTCCTCAGTTATATTTAGACTGTATAAGTTAACAGTTATTATGACTATTTCTGAATGACATTTAGAAGTTATTAATAATAAAAAATAAAGAATTTCTCATCTATTTTATTTATTTTTTGATATATCATGATATTATATCGTTATCGTACTGATAGTGGAAATTATTGTTATATGAATGTTAGCTCATATCCCCCACCCCTACTCCGAAGTTAGCAAAAAAATTATGGAATCACCACACTTATTGGATGTTCACCCAGCATTCTTACGTCATAGATAATAAACAAATTACAGATGTAACATATAACATTTTTTGTTTAATAGCTGAACATTCTGGTTGACCAATTATTTTAAATTATCTTAATTAATATCATATTTTTTCCACATCAAGTAGAGGAAAGAAATATGGAATCATCTTGTAACTTGTATTTCTAAAACAAATACTGTCTAAAACGTTGTTAAACGGAAGAGCATCTTTATTTATTAGTTTGATGTAACGTCATAGCATCAATGGCTATATTCATGACAGACACAAGGTTATGTCAACACACTAGTCATGGGCCAATTTAGGGTGACCAATCAACCTAATGCAGGTCTTTGGAGTGTGAGAGGAAATGAGAGCACCCGGAGTAAATCCACATAGACACGAGGAGGGCATGCCGACTCCACACAGGCGGAGTGTGTGGTTAGGATTGAACCAGGGATCTTGGAGCTGTGAGATAAGGAGTTGTTGGACCTGGGTATTTGAAAGAAAACATGGCATCTGTGTTCCGGTACCAGTTCCTGCCCCACACATGATGTTCATCCGAGCTCCAGTCCCACCATACCCGGGTCACACCAGAGGACACCCTCCTCTGGTTATCTGGGGTCAAAGTGCTGCCAGCGACTTTCCTGCATAGACTCAGGATCCTAGAGTGACTCTGTGTCGGACTACTTAATGCTGATGTGCATATTTTACATTTTATTTGAAGTATGACTCCATAACTTTAGTTTCATTCTTAGATTTATCATCTACGCCGCCCAAGGAGGTCCTCTCAAGGTTTCTTCCTTATAACACTTAGGGAGTTTTTCCTTGCCACTGTCGCCCTAGGCTTGCTCAGTTTGGGATTGGACGTAGATATTAGGAGATAATCTAAAAAAAATGTAAAGTTGCTTTGAGACAATGCTCCATTATAAAAAGCACTATATAAATAAAAATTAAAAATTGACAAGAGAGTTGTAATAATATATATAATATATGTAATAATAATATATAACTCAGTTTCAGAAGGAAATCCAACATAGTGTGTGTCAAATGATGTTGGTTGTTTCCAGTCAGCTGTGTCTAGCGTTTGGTGCAAGTATAAACAAAATGGAAAGTATATAAATGGAAAACAACTGGGTAGACCAAGGAAGACATCAAAGCAGTATGCCTTGAAAATAGAAAAACAAATGGACGGAAAGAGGTTTCAATGTTTGTGACAGAACTGTAAGTAATAGGCTGAATGAGATGGGATTTGCAGACAGAAAATGAATCAACATGAAAACCAGCATTAACACCTAAAGAGAAGAACACAATGTTACAGTGGACTAAATAGAAGCAATCATAGAGTGTGGATGATTGGATGAAAGTGATATTCAGCAGTGAATCACAAATCTGCATTGGGTGATGATTTTAGAAACCTGGTGCCATTGTAATAAAAACAATTTCCCCACTCGCTTATGATATGGGGTTATATGTAAATATAGGTAAATGTTCAGGGGAGATGGCAATCATTACTTCAGCAGTCAACGCACATGTGCACATCTAAATTCTGGACACGTTTTCTTTCAAAATTGTTTGAAAATAGGTTGGTTAATGAGGAAGTCATTTTTGAGGATGATAAAGTATCTTGCCACAGAGCAAAGAGTTTTAAAGTTTTTCTTCAGGAATGGCATATCAGTTAAATGACATGACCAGGAAACAGTCTGAATCTCACTCTGAATCTGTCAGTCAGTATTTAAGGGAGTTGGAACCAGACTGATGTAGAATATTGCTTTCATAAAAGCCTGAAGAAAAGCAACAAAGTACTAATGGGACTTGTCATTTTTCTTGTGTTGATGATTCCATATTGTTTCTTCTACTTCTGCTGGAAAAAATATGACATTAATTATTGTAATATAATTTAATCGATTTGTTTATTTTCTTACAAAGTAAGCATCCTTTAAGTGTGATGATTCCTTATTATACCAGGGGTTGAATTTGCTAGTTCTGATAATAACAGATATACTATTCAAAACACTGCTGGAAAAGAGGGTTTGGCAGGTATAAAAGACATGGTGTTCTCTTGATATTTGTAACATCTCAGGGCAGTTATACTAATCTTAGTTAAGCAATCCCTGCTGTAACCTTTGAATTGTAAACTCACGAAAGACCTGTTTCTCAGCTTAAGAGGTCATTAGGTGTGTTACGGGCGATACTAAGACATCGGTACAAGTCAAGGTGTGGCAATGTGACATGAAAAAATGACATAACTTCTTACATTTTATTTCCAATATGCAATTTACTATCGTCAAGCACACAAAAACGTCATGCTGTGGAGTAAAAGCTTAAAAACCAAGAGCTGAGTAGTCATGGCCCCAGACTGTGACGATACTCATTCTAACATGATATCACAGCCCTGTTACAGTCTGTATCTTCACAGCTGGTAGAGTTGGTTATTATTTGGAGAATGAAACTGGTCTACTAGAACTAGTTAATTCTCCAAAATAATTCTAAACACCAAGTAACATTTGTCATTAGTGTGATCTCATATGTCCTACACCAAATATCAGTTTGATATAGTTTAACCTTATGTGCCTAATATATGAAGTCTAAACAGAAATGTACGACTTTTGGGCTCTTAGAACAATATCATGACTGACTACTCATTTTCTCCACCACATGATATCACAGCCTGTTAAGCCTGTATCTTCACAGCTGGTAGAGTTGGTTATTATTTGGAGAATGAACTGGTCCTACTAGAACTAGTTAATTCTCCAAATAATCTAAACACAAGTAACATTCTGTCATTAGTGCTTGATCTCATCTGCTCTACACAATATATCAGTTTGATATCAGTTTAACCTTATGTGCTACATATATGAAGTCTTAAACAGAAATGTACTGACTTTTGGCTCTTTAGAACAATATCATGACTGGGGAGCTACATACAGCAATACTTAACTACTGAGCACCAAATATGGTTTAAACCTGTTTGTTACCAAGTAAATGTCCCTGTAAATGGACTTAACAATTATTGTTACTGGGATACAGCATTAAACATGTATAACAACAGAAGGAGGAATTAGCTTCGGCCAGAAGTTTTCTACTAATCAAGAAGTTGTTGATGGGCAATTATGAGAACAGGGGGGGGTGCCATAAGTAAGTCTCTCTTCAATAAAATGTATTACCCACCACCGGCTCATAACTAAGAGGTTGGTTTTAGATTATATAAAGCCCAAAAAGCCCCAGGTTTTAACAATTTACATCATTCAATGTGAGCACCGTGGGTTGTCATGACAAACAATAGCACACATAATAACACAAATAATGTTTGGACTTACTTTATAGACATACTGTTATGTGGATTTTGGTGTGTGTGTTGTGTGTGTGTACCACATCTACAGTGTGCTTGAATGAAAGTTTGTAAACCCTTCAGAAAATTTTCTCTATCTTGCATAAATATGACCTAAAAAATCATCAGATTTTCACACAAGTCCTAAAAGTAGGACAAAGAGAACCCAGTTAAAAAAAACAAATGTTGCAAATAAAGTAAGTCGTCTCTTCAATAAATGGATTCCCACCAAACCGACATACGTAAGAGGTTGTTTTTAGATTTATATATTTAAAGCACAAAAAGCCCAGGTTTTATCCACATTACATCATTCCAATGTGAGCCCAGAGTGGGTGTCATGACAAACAATAGCACACATAATAACACAAATAATGTTGGACTTACCTTATAGACATACTGGTATGTGTTGATTTTGTGATGTGTGTGTGTGTGTTGTGTGTGTGTACACATCTACAGTGGTGCTTGAAAGTTTGTGAACCCCTAAGAATTGTACAAATCGAGGAAATTGAAGACCGTTGTTACCCTCTATAGGAGTGGTCGACCAACAAAGATCACTCCAAGAGCAAGGCGTGTAATAGTTGGCGAGGTCACAAAAGACCCCAGGGTAACTTCTAAGCGACTGAAGGCCTCTCTCTTATTGGCTGATGTTAATGTTCATGAGTCCACCATCAGAAGAACACTGAACAACAATGGTGTGCATGGCAGGGTTGCAAAGAGAAAGCCACTGCTCTCCAAAAAGAACATTGCTGCTTGTCTACAGTTTGCTAAAGATCATGTGGACAAGCCAGAAGGCTATTGGAAGAATGTTTTGTGGATGGATGAGACCAACATAGAACTTTTTGGTTTAGGCCAAGTCAAAGTCCTGACCTTAATCCAATTGAAATGTTGTGGCAGGACCTGAAGCGAGCAGCTAATGTAAGGAAACCCATCAACATCCCAGAGCTGATGCTGTTCTATACAGAGGAATGGGCTAATATTCCTCCAAGTCGGTGTGCAGAACTGATCAACAGTTACATTAAATGTTTAGTTGCAGTTATTGCTGCACAGGGGGGTCACACCAGATACTGAAAGCAAAGGTTTACATACTTTTGCCACTCACTAATATGTAATATTGGATCATTTTCCACAATAAATAAATGACCAAGTATAATATCTTTGTCCCTTTTTTTAACTGGGTTCTCTTCATCTGATTTTTGGACTTCTGATTATGCATAAATCTGGAACGTTCTTAAGGGTTCACAAACTTTCAAGCACCACTGTATGTTTCATCTTAGCTGTTGTTAATTGTCACCATAACTAAAATTGTGTGGATATATTTCTATCCAAGTATGTACTCTTAAATTGAATATTGCCTTTTATTTTTTTCAGTGTCTGTGGTGTACAAGTACAAAAAAATGTTTGACGTACCCTGTAAGCACTATTCTGCCTCCACACTCTCTGTGCCCGCTGAACGATGCCCGCTGGGGACAGTGCTCAAGTAAGACCTTGCAGCAATCCTCCTCTGTTATTTCTTCAAATAATGTGCTGTACAAGGAAGTGAAAACTCAGTCCTTCCTTATAAACCTCTAACTACCATGTTTACCTAACTTTAATGTGACTTGTATGTATTTGCTTATAGTTCATGTACACACATGGAACATTAAAATTTTATGCGTCTCATGATAATTGCAGAATCCTCATGACATTATTAGAACTGAAAAGATGTGGTTATTTTGTGTCTCGGGAGCTTATGAAGATTTTCCTTCATTTTGCTCGGAATGCCACCTGACCAGATACAAACGGTTACAGTAATGCTGAGCTTGTGCACTCAGCAAAACACTGCGCAAGTCAGTACAAGTTCAAATGTTACATCCATAAATAGGGCTGCAGCTAGTGTCGGGTATCGAAACCCAGTTCCTAAAAAAAAAAAAAAAAGAACCCGGGTACCCATTTAAAAAATAGAAAATCCGTCTGTATTAATAAGGCGTTTATCTGCCATGACCGGTACATCATGTAATCATGTCATCACATGGTTTTGTTTTGATACTCTCTGCGAGAGCCTTAATGGAAGATTGACACTCAAAAGTTTGGCTCCGGTTTGGGAGAAAACGAAAGGCTAAATGCAATATGTGTGGAAAGTGGATCTGTTGTAAAGGATGCTACTCCTCCAACATGGCATAACATATAAAGTACCAGCATGATATTGAGTTTTAGCAGTGTACCAGGTTCAACTGTCTGCACTCTGTTAGGCCAAATGTTGCATTAGCTAGTAGAGTCTAACGATTAATGTGAACAAAGCTCAGCATGGTTTAATGTAAAAACAATGACCTAAGAACACTAAACGTACCTTAATTATACTGGTTATAAGTAATCTCTGCATTGAGGAATGTGTGGTCCAAAGGGAAAGTAGTTATTTTTGCAATAAGCTTTTTCTTCCCATTTAAACCTATAGTAAAATGCTTAACGTAAAAAAGATTACTTTTCCTTTGGACCACATGTTAATCATTTCAGCACTGGAGAGAACTTAACACCAGTAGTAACTGATAGAAGGTCACTGTTTTAGTACATTAAGCCATGTTAATCTTTTTACTTATAATAGGTTTAAATGGCAAAAGCTTAATGTAAAAATTTTTACTTTTGAAGTTGGAAATCTAAAAAAATAAGATATACTTAATACTTAAACATTTGGCACATTTTTTTCACCATTTTTGTAATGGAAACTAATCGGAATCGATAATAACCGTAATCAGTAAGCAGAATCGGAATCAGAATTAGAATAGGTAAAATGCAAAGATACCTAACCCTAGCTGTAGCTATCAAATATTCAATTGAATATCACATATATTCATACAAATGTAAATGATGGGAACACAAATAGACATTGCGTTATGAATACTATGCAGTAGTGTTTTAGTGGTCACTGCACTTTGTAGTTCTACAATTACAGACTTCAGTCCATCTGTTTCTCTACATACTTTGTTCGTCCATTTTACTCTGTTCTCTAATGGTCACTAACAGTATTTTATATATGGTCATTATACCATTGCTAAAACAACAAATCTAATGGTAGCCTAAGACTTTTGCACAGTACTATACAATGCATCCAGTAAGTCTTCAGACCCTTTCACTTTTTTCATAGTTGGTTATGTTGCAGCCTTGTGCTAAAATTCTGCACTAAGTACCCCATAATGACAAAGGGAAAACAGAATGCATTATCAAATTAATTATAATTAATCTCACCTATGCAAAAAGTAACTTACTGAACATTTCTGATATTTGTTGGAGCTGTAACTGTAAATGTGGATTTGGCCATGCTTAGTTTGCTTACAGATGCTTATAAGTGCTATGAAGTCAGGATTTTAAAATCTTTTTTCTCTCTTTTTCTTAATCACAGTTAACTTCCAGAATTTGATCATTACACTGTCGTTGTTGGCAGCAGCCGGCATCATTGCCTTCTTTATCTGCCTTTTCTGGTACTGCAAGTGTGAGAAGTGTGGGTGAGTCCAACAAATGAGTATTCACAAACCAGTGACGCTCATTTCCCTCTATCAGCAGCCGGTTTGACGTGCTTTAGGAATGCATGCTATGTAACGCGTTACTGATACTCTGCTAGTGATATTTTGGAAGGAGTGGTGATCTGTACTGTTTAGGTTAACCTAGTGAATATGTATAGTGAATTATTCTATTAACATATTTTTATATATGGAACTTAAAGGAATAGTTAGAAATAGGTCGTAATATATTTGTCTCTTAATTCTGTCCTGCCCCTTTCAGAGATTCAGCCCATCAGCGAAGGATTAACCGACAGTCAGACAAGAGGACTACAGTACAGGAAAACAGGTAGATTTATTCATTCATCTTAAATCTCATGTATGGCATGTGGGTATTAGTTTGTGTGTGGTCACAGATCTTCTCCAGACATATTGACTTCATATGAACCATTACATACAGAACCTTGTAGAATAGTGATTACTGGACAGCTGTAAAGCTTTGCGTGCCAAACAAGTCCAAAGACATTCATGTACGCATGATTATGAATGTTTTGGGCACACACACAAACACCCACACCCACACATGTTTCACTATCTATGTGGGGACATTGACATAATGATTACTTTAGCTACTTAATGCGGTTACACCTAACCTCAGCAACTTAATGGAGATCTTTTGGCTCTTTTGGTTTATTCAAAAGAAAGTTGTAGTTAAAAGCAGTTTTCATCAAAGGGACCAGCCAACTGTTCCTACAAGGTCAAATGAAAGATTGTTCTATCCTTGTGGAGACATTTGGTCCCCACAATGTGATAAAAACATGACACCCCAACCACACACACACATTTGTCTCACTATCCTGGTGAGGATATACTTTCCATTGACATGATGATTACTGTAGCTAATTAATGCTACACCTACACCAACACCTAAGCCTAACCTTAACCTCAGTAACCTAATGGAGATCTTTTAACTTATTGTTAGATACAGTCTTACAATCCAAGCAATTGTGCGTTAAGAGTCTGGTTCAGGGACCCAACAGTGGGAACTTGGCAGAGGTGGGATTTGAACACCTGGCCTTCTGGTCCATAGTCCAGTATCTTAACCACTAGGCCACCACAGTCTGTTAATTAATGCTACAATCATTCAAAAGAAAGTTGTAGTTTCTGTGAAAAAGTGTTTTTCCTCATGGGGGCCAGTCTCATGATTACTGTAGCTAATTAATGCTACACCTACACCAACACCTAAGCCTAACCTTAACCTCAGTAACCTAATTGAGATCTTTTTACTCTTTTGTTTTTTCAAATGAAAGTTGCAGTTTCTGTATTTAAAAAAGCAGTTTTCGAGCAATATGTCCCTACAGGTTAAAAGGTCTTACTATCCTTAGGACACACACACACACACACACACACACACACACACACACAGTCCATTGCAATATTCAAGGGAGGACTTTCCATAGATATAATGATTACTGTAGTTAATTAATGCTACACCTACAGTTAACCTCAGTAACCTAAAGCAAATCTTTTGGTACTTTAGGTTTTTCAAAGGAAAGTTGCTGTTTCTGTAAAAAAGCAGTTTTCCTCTTGGGGACCAGCCAGATATCTCTACAAGGTTAAAAATGTCAGATCTTTCTATCCTTCTGGGATAGAAAAAGCTTATGTGCTTGTGGGGACCAGCAAGATGTCCTCACCATGCCAAAATTGTCAGATCTTTCTTTCCTTGTGGAAACATTTGGTACTACACACAATGTACTTTAAACATTCCCACACACCCCTGCATTTTATATTAGAATTTGCATACCTTTCTGGAACAAAAGACCATATGTCATTAAGTTTTTCCAGGACAAACTAATTAATTAATTAATTAACTAGAAATAATAGTTATTTGAACTTCATTCAATTCATGAAATTCCTAACCTATTTGGAGGGTGCAAGCAAGCAAAAATGACCCCAGAGGCAGGGTGTCAATGAGTAGAAACTGTCTGAAACAGAGCTCAACAGATTCTGGAAGAAATACTATTTTTCACAATAGATAAATACATGTTTAGTGACAATGTTTAAACCTGAAAAGACTAACCTACCATGAGCAGAGTGATGTGTGTAGTGTAAATACACTACACACATCACTCTGCTTTCTAGTGTATTAAAAAATGTGCAGCTGCCAAAGTTCAGGTGAAGTAGCTTGCCATGCCCTTCTTCCACGCAATGTTTCATTGTGTGTGTTGTTGTTTCCATAGCTATTGAGACACAATCTTTTGCCACTGGGTGTGAGGATCACTGCTTTTTGTTATCGCACCATACAAAAAATGAAGTTGCAATTCTAGCCTGGAATTCAAACCCAAGTCATCAGGAAGAGCATAGCTCTTATCACTGAGCCACCGGAGCTTACTAAATTTACAATAATTATCTATAACTGTTCCTTTGTCTTATTTAAAATTAAATTTCTTATTATTTAAAGTATTTTGAGAAAATTAATAGTAACTTTACGTAAAGAACCAGAGACTGAGCTCTATACGGCTTGGAAATGTCATGCCACACCTATGATTACCTTGTTTCGTCGTTGTGTACAGACTAAGAAGAAAGAGGGCAGTTGGAAAGATTGGAAATGCAGCCGTGTTGCATATGTACATTTTATACACTGTTACAAGTCACCAGCCTTAATATGATTAGCTTTTTATTCCCAGAACCAGTCATTGGCTTAGAGCATAAAAAGTATATATGAAATATAAAATTCATAATCACATAAAAACATAAAAAGGCGAGATATTATCATATGAAAACAAAGCAAACCACCAGTCTGTTATATGTCTGTTATCTGCAACCAGTATCTTATCTGCAATTAAGCAAATCCCTTCTTAAATATCATGTACATGCACATGAATGAGCCCTTGAAAGCAATAAAAGCACCCACTATTGTATACAGGAAAGAATATACTTGCCAAGAATATACTGTATACCTCAGTACATAGCCTATTAGCCTATTGGACTGTGGTAGCCTAGCGGGTAAGGTACTGGACTATGGACCAGAAGGTCCAGGAGTTTCAAATCCCACCTCTGCCAAGCTGCCACTGTTGGCGTCCTTGAGCAAGGCCCTCTACATTGCTTGGATTGTAAGACTGTATCAATTTAAGTAATCGCTCTGGATAAGGGTGTCTGCAAATGCTGTAAATGTAAATGTAAATTAGCATTGTAGTCAAGGAAGTGTTTTGTAATGCATGTTTTCTTTTGCAGGAGAGCTGAGATGATGGCAAGACATGATGAAATTCGTCAGAAATATGGTAAGTGCAGTGATTTAAGTGATTCTATTTTACAAAGTCCAGCTACATTAAATAAACATAATGAATGAAATGACGTCTATTCACTCTATTCACTCACTGACATCACCAAGTCATCACTCATACAGGGAACATGAATATTCCTGTAAGGACTGTTCATTAATATAGCTGTGACAGAGCTGATGACTCGAGGCCCTATTATACTGACTTGTGACCTTCCCACCACTCGTGGGTTGGGCTATGTCAGGATGATATGATGTATGCTAATGGTCTGTCCCCGGCACACATCATCCTGACATAGACGACCCCCCACCCCAATGCATGGCTCCAAAGTACTGGAAAAAGAAAGAAAAGGGCAGAAGAAGAGGATAGATATCACTGGGAGGTGGGGCTCAAAACATCAGGACACAAACCGACCAACACAGAATAATGGAAGGAGAACAGAGTCCAAAGGACACCATGTAGTGTTGGCCCCGACAACTGGACTCAGACTTGCATGAAGTGACTTATGAACATCTCTGCTGAGCTGTGTTCATAAAACAGTACGTTGGCTCATGTGGTTAGCGCAGTCGCCTCACAGCTCCAAGCTCCTTGGTTCGATCCCAACCTCGAACTTCACCTCTGTGGAGTTTGCATATCCCCAAAATGTCTGTGTGGGTTTACTCCAAGAGCTCCGGTTTCCTCTCACATTACTAAAGACATGAATCAGGTTAATCGGTCACGCTAAATTGTCCCATGACTAGAGTGTTGATATAACCTTGTGCCAGTTTTGAATATGGAAATTTGTGCTGATGTGATGTTAAATAAAACGAATACAGTGGTACCTCGGTTAGTTTTGTTCCAGAAGGATTGTCGAAAACCGGGAAACGATGAGTACAAGCAAGCAAGCAAAATTTTTCCCATAAGATATAATGTAAAAAACAAATGAAATTGAATTAATCAGTTTTCCAGACCCCAGAAATCCACCACTGTATAAGGTATTATATGCATCAATGGAGTTCTATTGTACAGGTACTCATTGATTTACAATGGGGATATGTTCCGACAAATCCATCATAAGTTACATCTCATGAAAACCGATTAACGAGTGTTTGATGTATCATAGCAGGAGCCTATGATAAATAATGATAAGGTAATGAATAAACACTCACATTAACCTGTAGTGGACAAAATTAATTAACACAAAGCTTTATAATAAAGTGTTGAAAAATCTCATGTAATTTGACTAGTAATTGATTGTAAAGTGAAAGTGAAAAGTAAACGCCGGGCACTAACATGCTGCTAATGCTAGCTGAAGCCTGTGTTCTGGAGCATTAAGTTCCTGTTTCCCTTTTGGTTGGCTGTCAATGCATCTCTTTTTAGGAGCCATGGAGACATTAAGAATACAGTAAGGTAGATGTAAAAAGAAAAGAAAAGAAAACATGGTGAATATAGTGGAGATCTTTACTGAGAAATAGTGTAAATTCACTTCACTGAGCACCAGCTGTTGTGAATCTGAACCACTGAATCGTGAATCATGTATCATGAATCAAGTTTTGGCTGAAACGAGTCGCAGAGCTCTATTTGTACAAGTTTAATCTAGTGCACCGAGTAGCGAGGAAACGACGAGAACGATGACAATTTTTTCTGGAGAAAAAGTGTCGAGAACCTAATTCGACAAGTTCCGAGGTGGTTGAAAACCGAGGTACCACTGTAAACAAACAAACATGAATGTAGAAATTAATAGCTGCCATCAAGTGTTTCATCTCCTTAAACTGATCTGAATACTAACACTTGACTGGGGTGAGGAAATGAAGGCCAGAAGTTAGAGCAGTTCTCTGCCCTGACACAACTAACCAGACAGAACAAAATGTTGCATCCAGTTCATCCAGTTAACGTGGTGATTAAAATCTCAAGATAATTGTTTGGTTAGCGTGTAGCTTGGCTAGCATGTGTGGTAGCCAGCACAATAGCTAATATATCTTACATATTATACTCCTTTAAAACTTCCTAAATCTTCAGATGAATTAGCTAATAGGCACAACAGTAGATATGGTGTGTTGGTATTTTTATATACATTGGCTGATTTGTGAAGGTCAATATAGAAGGTCAGTGTTTGCAAGTTATAAGAGCTGCTGTCCTCATTACTGCACCACAAATGTCACTTCTATATACTCTTAAAAAATATACCAAAATATAGGGGTGTAATGATACACTCTGCTCACGATTCGATTTTCTCAAGATTATTGATTTTACATTCAATAAAATACATTCCTTTTTGTATTTCTTAAGTTTAAACAATGCAACACAATGCATATTTTCCTGTATATGTTTTGAAACAAAACAATCTTTAGTCTTCTCCAATTACAAGTAATTACTAGAAACAGAGGTTTACAAATCGTTAAATGTTTAAAATGTTCCATTGTACCTTCACCATTACAGAACCGAGTGAAAACATTCATTGCATATGCGTCTGTGAGCATGACATATGATTCCCTCTGGTGTTCAAAAATTACATTACACTGCGTAGTAAACAAGAACCCATAATCCAAGTTGCCCATTTTTGCTTCGCTATGCGTCATTACACCCATACCAAAATATAATTCAGCTGTTGTTGGTTGTGCGGCATGATGTCAGAATTAAATATCAAAAGTTTCATTGTTTGCAATACTTAAATACTCTGATTAAAATGTTTTTGAATGCATAATGAAAGCTGCTTTTGATTAGTGTTAGGCAACCTCTCACTCACAGTGTCTGCGCTCTCTCACCCTCTCTCTCAGGTCTCGGAAGGGGGAGCACATACACTCGGTTTGACAATGTTTAAACAGAGCTACGAGTGGACCTTCCACGTCTTGCCGCTGAGCCCTCAAAACCCATTTGCTAAAGACGTTTTTGACACTGAAGACGCACCTTATTACTGTCTGATATGATTACATGTACTATATGTATCCGTAGGAAATAGGAATTCTCTTTGATTTCTCAACTTCACAGATGTAACAACTAGAAGGAACTGGAGCTTTGAAATAAGTATTCTGAAGTTTTCTGTAAATCTTTGTGTTATTGTGGGTCAAAATGAAATGGAATGTTTTTATAGTAATGTATGGAAGATTTTACTGTTAGTGTTTAACTGAAAGAGTAACTACAAGGCACAATATTAAAGGTTAAATGTTTTATATAAAGAGTGTAAACTTTGTATTATTTATTTTAAATTATATTGCAGTAACGTACAATAAGCACATTAGGTTTACAAACAAACACTATCAATTGTGTACCGTGAGTATCCTAAATGACACAGCTTCTTAGCAGGTAGTGTTGGTGCTTCACAGTTTCATGGTCCCAGGTTCAATCCTGACTTCTGGTAACCATCTGTGTAGTGGATGGATGCACTCCCTGTATCTCTGTAGATTTCACCCTTTGTTTCCTTTAATCTCCCAAAAAGCAAGTACATTTTATTTATAAGGTGCCTTTTACAACAGAGCATTTTCACAAAGCAGCTTTACAAATATAAAGGTCCAGAACCCAGGCGACAGTAGCAATAAACTCAATAAATGTTATAAGGAAGAATCCTTGGGAGGGCCAAGACTCAAAAAGGGAACTCTACTTCCTTTGGCAGCCTATTCTTATATATTCTATATTCTTAAGAACTAAACAAAGTTACCTAATTAATATGTTATATATACGGAGGCTCAATGTGAAAGGTAGAGGAGAGAACATATTTAAAGAACATTTTATAAATTTAATAATATATAATATACAGACTATGGTAAGTTAAATATAATAGAGAAAGAATTAGTCACCTGTGACTGAAACGTACATAGCGTGTAACATCTCTACAAATTTTGACAAGAATTTCCTGTTGCCTGGGATTTTTGCCCCTGCTCATAGACCCGTATGACCGTATGCTTCAATACACCTGCAAATTCAAATACTTCCTTCATGGCCTTTGGCATGCCCAAATGCAATCATTCCTTTTTGCCAGTCACTAACATCTACTTTGAGACGCATTTTCCACACATTGAACAAAACATTCACTGCACTGTACCACCTCTTCTCAATCTTTGAATCCCATCGCACACTCTGCAGGTATCTATAGAAGACCTGCCCAGTCAGACAGCCTTGGCCGACACTCCCAGCTACTTGGCTAAAATCATGACTTCTGTCAACAGAAGTAGAGCCATGCATCCCAGTCTAAAGTGTAAGTCTAAACAAAGGTAAATAAGTATGTTTTAGACTGTAATATTGGTAGTGTGTCTGAATCTCAAACAAAATTGAGGTTATTCTATAGCAGGGGAGCCATGCTTCCCCTGCTGTGACTTTTTTTAATTCTAGGAACTAAACAACTTCCTGCACCTAAACAAAGTAGACGAGCTGGATTGTGAAACTCTTCACTCAGATACTGTTGGGCCAGGCCATACAGAGCTTTATATGTAACAAGAGGTATTTTGTAATCAGTGCTTATTCTGACTGGTAAGTACAGCGCAGAGCCGACAGATGAGGACTAATATTTATGACCAAATCTTCTAGTTCTGGTTAGCACTCATGCCACTGGCTTCTGAACTAATTGGAGTTTGTTTATAGATTTACTAGATCAGCCAGTAAGATTACCTTACCTAAACAACCTTGAGATTATAAATGCATGAACTAGTTTCTCAGCATATATACAAAAGAACATATTTGTAATTATGGCAATATTAAAAACATGCCAGTATGTGAACTGGTACTCTAAATTGCCCCAAGATGTGAATGTGTGATGCCCTGTGGTGTGACCAAGATCAGGATAATGTGGTTGTTGATGTGGTTAAGATCAATGCATGAATGAGTATCACTGTGAGGGATCAACAAGTCAAAAAAGAGAACTAATCAAACTATGAAAAAAGGTTTAAACAACAATAATTCAAACAAAATAACCCTGCAAACTAAAACAGGCCAAACAAAAGACCAACCAACAACAGAGCAACCTCACATCACACAATGGGTACATTTATGCTAGGCAATCGAGACAACCTTCTCTCACATTTCTAATCCTATAGCTAACAGTTCGCACAGGCTGCCAAGTTTTTTGGACAAATGACATTCGTAAACAATGATGTCAATATTTGGGTTCATCCATGGGGGTTTATCCCAGAAGCTTTGAGGCGCACTTGTTTGCCAGTCAGAACCTTAATGGATACACACTGTCTTGACCGGCTGGCTTTAGTATTAGTGTCTTTATTTTTAAAAAAAGAGTCTACAGACCAATCTAGCGACGTCTTGATTAGAAGTTGGCTACTGTCCTGTTTCCGATACTGCTCTCCAGCTCTCATCACGGTTTCTTGTTATACAAGTTAACAGAATAGTTTGGTCAGACTCATAACTTGTGTGCCTAAAGCCTAAATGTGCTGTGCACATTCTAGGCGTTGTTCCCAACGACCAATCACTGATCACCTTGAATTTAAACTGACTCTCATCCCTTCTACCTGGAACTTTTAAAGGAGCAGTGGCTGTGAGATTTTCTTTGATGAAGAGTTTGTTCCCATCTGATACAAACGTCTGGGCAGGTTGACCGGCATATGACTTACGACTGTTCCTGCTGGTTTTCTAGGCTATAACTCCTCCCGTAATATGTAATATTGGAGAAGTGTGTGTGCAGACAGATCTAATGTGTGAGACCTTGCAATTGAGACCTACCGGTACCTTAGATATCAGATATCTGTTGCTATCTGCTATCCGCATCTGCAGTGCGGGTGTGGTTTTACAAGTGGATTTTTGTATTTGCACTGATTTGATGTCAAATGCAGACTTTTGAAAATACAACTCTTCTTTGAATGCAACACATGAATTGTTAACTGATTCTATGCATCACATTTCTTTGTAGAAAATGTATAGCTTTTGTACATCGTATGACAGTGCAAAGTCACAGTGTTCCATACAGTTGAACTTTATCATTGCGCATTTTATGACTTATATCCAAATCAGTAAAATTAATTCATACTGCTACAAACTGCCTCCTTCATTTTGTACTCTGATGAGTAAATTATTATGATATATGATTAATTATTAGTGCTGAAAAATTCTCTCTGCTCACGATTAAGTTCGATTCTTGATACTGACTTCAAGATTCAATTTTTTTATTATTCACAATACAGAGTTTACAACTCGACTTACAATAAGACATTCAATAAAAGACATTCCTTTCTTATTTCTTATTTACTAGAAACATAGGACTAACATTGTAAACAAATGGTCTATTGACAAAACATGACAAAACAAGACAAAACATCCCTTTTCATTTATGAAGAATAACAATTCAATAATGTGTACTATTGTATAACTTTTAAACAAAAAAGTCTTTAGTCCCCTATGCATGTACAGTGGGGCAAAAAAGTATTTAGTCAGTCACTGATTGTGCAAGTTCTTCTACTTAGAAAGATGAGAGTGGTCTGTAACTTCCATCATAGGTACACTTCAACTATGAGGGATAAAATGAGAAAAAAAATCACATTGTAGGATTTTTAAAGAATTTAATTGTAAATCATGGTGGAAAATAAGTATTTAGTCAATAACAAAAGTTCAACTCAATACTTGGTGACAATGACATAGGTCAAACGTTTCCTGTAGCTGGTATTTTGGCCCATTCCTCCATGCAGATCTCCTCTAGAGCAGTGATGTTTTGGGGCAACACGGACTTTCAACTCCCTCCACAAATTTTCTATGGGGCTGAGGTCTGGAGACTGGCTAGGCCACACCAGAACCTTGAATTGCTTTTTCCTTCGTTGCCCGAGCAGTGTTTTTTGGATCATTGTCCTGCTGGAAGACCCAGCCACGCTCCAGCTTCAATGCTCTCACTGATGGACGGACGTTTTGGCTTAAAATGTCACGATACATGGCCCCGTTCATTCTTCTACAGCCCCAAGCATGATGTTTCCACCCCCATGCTTCACAGTAGGTATGGTGTTCCTGGGATGCAACTCAGCATTCTTCTTCTTCCAAACACGGCGAGTTGAGTTTTTACCAAAAAGTTCTATTTTGGTTTCATCTGACCACATGATATTCTCCCAATCCTCTTCTGGATCATCCATATGCTCTCTGGCAAACTACAGACGGGCCTGGACATGTACTGGCTTAAACAGGGGGACACGCCTGGCACTGCAGGATCTGAGTCCCTCTCGGCGTAGTGTGTTACTGATGGTAGGTTTCACCGTTCTCATGGTCATTTTGACCCCATGGGATGAGATCTTGCGAGGGGCCCCGGATTGAGGGAGATTATCAATGGTCTTGTATGTCTTCCATTTTCTTACATTTGCTCCCACAGTTGATTTTTTCACACCAACCTGCTTGCCTATTGTAGATTCACTCTTCCCAGGATGGTGCAGGTCTACAATTTTCTTCCTGGTGTCCTTCGACAGCTCTTTGGTCTTGGCCATGGTTGAGTTTGAAGTCTGACTGTTTGAGGCTGTGGACAGGTGTCTTTTATACAGATAACGAGGTCAAACGGGTGCCATTAATACCGGTAATGAGTGGGGGACAGAAGAGCTTCTTAAAGAAGAAGTTACAGGTCTGTGAGAGCCAGAAATCTTGCTTGTTTGTGGGTGACCAAATACTTATTTTCCACCATAATTAAATTCTTTAAAAAATCCTACAATGTGATTTCCTGGATTTTTTTCATAGTTGAAGTGTACCTATGATGAAAATTACAGACCTCTATCAGCTTTCTAAGTAGGAGAACTTGCACAATCAGTGGCTGACTAAATACTTTTTTGTATTTGTAGAAACAGATATTGTAGATATTTGTATTGTAGATGTTACGATTCGCTATTGTAAAAGCTGGCAAACTGTGAAAACAAAAGTAAAAGGGTTTTATGGACCCAACATGCAGTTAGTTCCAGATGGAGGGAGTTAACCAAAATTTAAATAAATAAAAGAAAGTAAATTAAAACACCAAAAAGGGGAAAAAACCAGCCGCGCCAGAAGTGGCAGTCGCTGGGATCAAACCCAGAATGCAAGCAACAAGGTCTGACGCATTACCATTTTACCACGAGGTGGTGTGGGGTAACACAGGCTGAAAAGAAATATGAGCATGAGGGTACAGGGTGCGCAGGATGCACTCAAACATAAGTAACACACAAAAGAAGGGAAAGAAAGGAAAGCCACTAAGAGCTTCAAAGGCAAGCTGTAGCAAGTGAGGGAATGAAAAAGAAAAGCGCTTCTAACGCAGAAGTGGTTGCAGAAAAAAACTTCATCAAGGAGCCGAAGAATCCCAGAGCGAGCTCCAAAACTGCGCATGTGCAATGCAAGCAATGCGGTCGCAAAAAGGAAGCTCAACGATAACACCACGCCGAATGAGCGGGGCAAAATGGAGTGCTCACTCACTGTGCCGAAACCTGAAGATCCTAGAAACAGCCTGAAGGACTTGAATGAGTAGTGATGGCGACAAATGCCATGAATGCTACTTGGAAACCCATGGAAACACAAGGGGAGAGAAGCAAGAATAAGGACAGGCGACAATGAGAGCCTGACCCTGCTTTGTCAATCTACAGTCCTAGCATACCTCGTACCTTGCAATTCTCCCTGGCTTACCCACTACAAAGGACGAGCCGCAAATGACCATGGCTAAGGTATGGAGCCAGGCGGTGCAGCGGGCTCAGGTATGGAACTAAGAGGCACGGTGTGCTCAGGTACAGAGCAAGGTGGCGCTAATGGCTCAGGTACAGAGCTAAAATGTGCAGCGTGCGCAGGTATGGAGCTAAGCGGTGCTAATGGCTTAGGTACCACGCTAAAAGGCACGGCATGCTTAGGTACGGAGCTAAGTGGCTCTAACAACTCAGGTATGGAGCTAAGAGGTGCGACATGGCGCAACCATTCCTCCCACTCCCTGGCCTTAAGTCTGGTCTGATCTTCAGCACAGATCGACCAGGGAGAGAGGGGGTGGCATGAAGTCGAGTTGCTGCCTCAGCTCTGCGCTGAGACCCCCCTTTAAAAAGGCCATGAGCTTGTCCTCATCCCAGCCGTTCTCCGTAACCACTATGTGGAATTCTGCGATAAAATCAGAGATCAGCCGGGAGTGCTGGAGGATCAAGTCAATGCAGGCCAAATCAATGCCTCCAGCCCATGGTGGAAGCAAGACAGGCCAGTGGGCATTAGTTTCTGTACCGAAAATCAACCCCGAGGTCAAGACGACTGGTTCATCTTCTGAGCTGGGGTAGGAATGCCGGGTCCACGGGTTTGTTTCCACGGAAAGGTTCGAGAATAATCGCACCCACTGAGCCCTGGGGGAACGGTGACTCCCCCAGTGGCAAAGACCAGCCTTTATGGAGGGTTAAGAGAGGTAATGGAGTCTGTAGCTGATCCCTCATCAATGGATGGGGCCAGCAGCCCCATCTTGAACTTGGGCGGAGACCGTCGCCTTCTGCGGCAGAGAATGGGTAGCTCTGCGAGGTCAGGATGCCAAACAGGGTCCATAATTGAGCCGAAGGTAACAGATGGACTGGAAAGGCTAGATGGGACCTGGCTAGATGCTGCTGCCGTCTGCGGGGTGACTGGTGACTTCCATACTGGAGGTCCAGGAGCTAACGTTGGCTCCAAATATTGGTCACACCATTCTGTTGCGATTCGCCATAGTAAAAGCTGACAAACCATGAAAACAAAAGTAAAATGGTTTTATGGACTTTAAGTGCTTTTAACCCAGAAGTGGTAAACGCAAAAAAACCTCGGAGCCGAAAAAGCCCAGAGCGAGCTCCAGAACCGTGTGTGTGCAGTGTGACCAGCGCGTCCACAAGGAGGAAGCTCAATGAGCACAACATTTGCAAAACGCCGAACGAGCGGGGCAAAATGGAGTGCTCGCTCGCCACTCCGAAACCCGGAGATCCCGGAAAAGCTTGAATGAGTATCGATGGCGACAAATGCCAGGAACACTACTAGGAAACCCATGAAAATGCAAAGAAGCTGAATAACCGTGAAGCTGAATGGGTGACTGTAAGAGCCAGACCCTGCCCTGACAATCTACAGCCCCAGCGGACCTCGAGCCTTGCGACTAGTGATGTTAATATTGAAACTCGGATTCAAATAAATCGATTAATTTGAAGCTCAGTGATTCAAAACATTGCTTCAAAATTCGTATAAAAATGAAAAAGCCTATCCCAAAAAATGTTTCATTACGTCACATTGTTTCGAAATGGTTTGGTATACGTGCATAAGGAAGTGCAAACAGCTGTTCATAATGTTTTTACTCAGAATGCCTCTAAATGAGTGTCGGAAAATCTAATCAGTGATCCTAGAACTGTGATTAGTGTCAACCTGACACATTACATCATTGCCACACGCTTACAAACAAACCAGATGCGAAGCCACGCAACTATTTTCTGTGGAAAAAAGGAACACATTTTTCACTATTCTCTTATTATTTTGCAACTTATATAATTTAATCAATGGAAGGATTTTGAAAAAGACTAAGGTCTGCTGTTTGGGATCATTTTGAACTTGTTCAAAATAAACAAGTAAAGATACAGATGTTACTGTTAGACCACTGATTGGACACTAGATGTTTATGTGGGTCAATGATTCAAACGATTCACAAGCTCGAATCTTTTTCCGAATCATTTGTTTCATTTGCTTCGATCTCTCAAAAGCCCCACTTATGCCATCACTACTTGCGACTCTATCTGGCTTACCCACTACAAATGGCAAACCTGACCGCTAGCCCTGCCTGGAAATGGTCACCAGGGAGTGGAGGTAAGTGCAGCGGATAAGTTTCCCTTCCGTCTAAGAGAGTCGTAAGCGCAACTGCCAAAAGGAGCGATAAGAAAGCCCAGGCAGGCAAATGGTGCAACACCTGACTAGGCTCAGGGATGCTTTTATATACCTGAGCCTGCAGGTGTTGTTGATATGGCAATCAATGCCACTAAAGACTGATGCCTGCATGCCGCAGAACGCAGTGTGAGCCTAAGGTCATTTAGTAAACTGACACTGTCCTCTAGCGTCACAAGACAAGGTCAGCACAGCTCCTAACTGTAGAGAAACAGATGAACTACAGTATGCAATTATAGAACTACAAAGTGCTTCTATATGGTAAGTGAAACTGATAAATGGACAGCGTGTAGAAACAATTAGGTGTTCCTAATAAAGTGAGTTTATATAGTATGTACTGGATAAACCATATAACAGCATTTCTTGTTTACCTAATTCCTACTTACTGCATCTGTTGAGACGGCACGGTGGTGCAGTGGTGCAGTGGTGTCGTCTAGAGAACTGTTTTTGAGTCGTGGCCGGCCTGCTGCCTGTGTGGAGTTTGCACATTTGCATGTGTCTGCATGGATTTCCTCCCATTTTCAAAAGATATTTACTGGGTCAATTGCTGTCTCTAACGTGTCCCAATGTGAGTGTGCACATGTGCCCTGTGGTGGACTAAGGCCATGTCTGGGGTTGATTCCCACTTTGCACCCCATGCAGCTCTTTAACCCCACGCCTCTCTGCTGCAACCCTGAATTGTGTTAAGAAGGTATGTAAAGTTATAAGCGAGTGATTGAGTGCATCTGCAGATGCCACAATTATTTTGACATTATTTTCCCAGTACTGAAAATAGAAAATAAAACTGGTTTACTTAAATTTAGGATATAATAAAAGCGTAAGGACAATTAATAGTTACTATAGTAGTTATACTCAATAGTGTGCAATGCAAAAGCTTCAGCCATTACAAAATAAAAGCTGTACTGTACTGTGTAAATTTATTTAGCATTAAATACTGGAGCAAAAATAGTAATGAATTGATAGTTGGCTACCATAAGGGCTTTAGCAAGCCTTGTATAACCACAAAATTTCAAATTAAGGAGTTAAATTTTCTGTCATATACAAAACTTGATACAAATAGTTTGCCCCTATTGGCGATTAGAATTCACTGCAACTTTTGTTTGTTTTTCCTGTTGCTTTTGCTAAAACAATTAGTACATCATATTTTACTAACAAGTCTGGATTATTCATTAGATATCATAATAGACTAGGTCACTGGAGCTGTGATTTTATTATAGCTTTTGTAAGGACATGACAATGCATATTACAGTCAGCAACGATTCAGTTAGCAGGACTGCAGTGGCCTAACGTTAAGGTGTCCTTGAGCAAGCCCCTTAACCCACAATTGCTTGGATTGTAAAATTGTATCAGTTGTAAGTCTCTCTGGATAAGGCCATGTCCTTTCTGACATTGTGGTAGCCTTAGTTAAGGGACCTGACGATGGCCCAGAAGGTCCAGGGTTTAAATCCCACCTCCGCCAAGCTGCCACTGTCGGGTCCTTGAGGAAGATCCTTAACCGACAGTTGCTACGATTGATAAGGGAGTCTGTTAAATGCCTAGATGTGTGTATGCCATGGAGTAATACTGATAGAGCGTCATGAGAGTGCCATTATCGGCAATAATGTCATGGCAAGAAGGTCTCTCAGCCAATCAGATCGGAGAGATGCTGGGGCATTACAAAAAAGTAGTTCCTGTAGTGAATTTGAGAGGCAAATGTCCTGTAGTTCTGCTCAGCAATCCAGGAAATCCCTGTGATTTTAGTGGGGCATATATCCCAGTAAAGTGGGTCTGAGGAAATGGACTTCCAAACAGTAACATGAATACAGGCTGAATAAATATAGGATAACTGATGTTTATATGACACAAAGTGTTTCATATATTTCTCCTCTGAGAGCAGAAAGTTAAGGAATGCAATGTTGAAATGGCTCCATAATGATTATACTGATAATACTGACATACTGATGTGCTATATCTAAAAGCTGGACTGTTCTAAGATGAATTCGTACTGAAAGATAAATGATTAGAAGAACTTTTAGAATAAAAGTGGCTGCCAAATTTCAGAGTGCTTGTCCCGGGAAGGAAGATAATGACTCCCTTGTTCGATGTTAAACTGGGCGTGGCTTCTTTTGCGCGACGCCGCGTATTTGAATCCGAAAAAGCGCGCACAAGTACGCGCGCTCCCGCGAAGATATGGTCACGGGGTCCGGAGAGGTCCAATCGTCGACGGACGAGGTAAAGAGTGGCGCGTTCCCGTGGAGGCTCGGGAGGACAGGCAGTGTTGAGACTGTGCGGACTTGAACAGCGAAAATGTCCCCCACAATGCATTGCCAAGCTCGGTAATGCCGGATGAGAAGAACTCCCTACTGGATGTATAATTTCTAAAGTAATACTGTTATTGTGTCACAAAATGAAGTTATAAAGAGTTTTTTTAGGCGAGAATGTAGTTGTTTAAAATTCAACTATGCGGTCAGTTTATCAAGATAAAGCTTACATAAAAAAATGCTCAAACGATTTCGGAGATGTGACGGGAAGCTATTAACGTATTTATTATGCATTATATGTGTTATTTGTTCAGCCTGTATTCTAAATATGAACTGTCTGATATACATTGAAGTTCATAATTAAATTCCCTTCTAAAATCAGACTTGTTTGGTGCTGGCTTATGTTTGGGAAGGTTTCTATTTTATGCTTAAATGCGATCGGTCCGTTGTTACACGTAGATTAAACTGTTTAATGGAAACTGAGCACTTCTTCCACCACTGACAGGCTTTATACATGTTTTATCTATGTGTAGAAAGTAAACCGTGTTGTCTCCATAGCCAAGTACACTGCTGTTCCAAATGTAGAATATCCGAACTGCGTTCTCCCGTCCTCTGGAGTATGTACTCGCAAGTCGAACTTCCTAGTACAGACTTGGAAAGTACGCAAGCCGAAGTTCGCGTACTTGGTATTGAGAACGGCCAATGACTCCCTTGTTCGATGTTAAACTGGGCGTGGCTTCTTTTGCGCGACGCCGCGTATTTGAATCCGAAAAAGCGCGCACAAGTACGCGCGCTCCCGCGAAGATATGGTCACGGGGTCCGGAGAGGTCCAATCGTCGACGGACGAGGTAAAGAGTGGCGCGTTCCCGTGGAGGCTCGGGAGGACAGGCAGTGTTGAGAGAGCGCATCTTGTGTAAATTATATTATCATCTCTCTGCAAAATGTCTGAAGATAAGCCCAAGGTGAGTGTCCGGTTTGTATTTTGTACTATGCAGCAATAATGTGGGACTGTGTAGATCTCGGCGGTGAGTGTATTAGAATTTGTGCAGCATGGCTGATCTCAGATTGCGCATTTGTGCGGGAGAAATGGAGCCAGCGTGCAATCATTGTGTTTTTCCACGTTAATCCTGTATCTAGTGCTAAAAACCTCATTGTCTGAATTTAAAATCTTATCCTATTTGGGTCATGCGACGCGGTTATGCTTGAAATTGGGCCGTTGTTTGGTTCTAGCGCTCGGTTTTTATCTTCCGAAGTGAAATTCGGCGTCTCTTTGCGGGTTTTTTCCTTTGTGAAAGCGAAGTGGCGCTCATCGGCCACGTTACGCCGCTAGCGTAGGAAATGCCGCAAACACAAGCGCGCCATCGCTTTTGATATATGATCTAATATGGGCAAAACTCGGTAAAATCTAACAAACTATATCCTTTTAACTCATGGAATGTACAGTTTGATTATGGGAGATGCTTTTATTTTATCTAATCGACTGCATCCATTGCGGGCCGGCCTTTATATGATCGCGATCGCTTCATGTTGCCGGCTGGGAAAATGGCGCAGTGTGATTTCCAACATGCTCTTAGATCCGAATTATACGTTGATATGTTCGTGTAATGGATGTATTCAACATGGCTTAGGTCATTTTAAGTATTAAGAACAATAAAATTCGAATCGGTTTAAGACTGGCATTGAGGTAGCTCAGGGTTAGCCGATAGCATGCGGCGTAACTTGCGCAGAAAACGGTATGCACGTAAAACAGCACGCACAGTTTAAACTTTACGCGATATTAAAGGTGGGCGATATGATCAAATGTACTGCGATATTGACATTTTTCATAATAGATGTATACCATTATTTTTGTACATGGTCATCTCACACATTCACTCACTTATTAAAATATGCGGTATTCAGAGAAGAAAAATACATCTGCCTTAGTTTATGTACTTCTATTGTCCTTTACAATTTAGGCATTAGAAGTGCTATATACACAGTACTTTGCTAAAGTCTTAGGGCACCATTAGATTTTATATATATATATATACACAATATTGTTTTAACAATGCTATAATGAAGGTTTCATTATTTCTCAGTCTGTTTATTAGAGAAAATTGTAAAATTTGATTGTAGTATCAAAAAACTGAAAGTCAGAAGAACAGCCATAGGCTGCAGTGACAAGTATTTAGTGTGACCTCCCATTACACTTTAGCAAAAGCAACTTCATTGGGATACAGTCTTTTAAAAGCTTGATCAGGAATGGTCTTTTTGGTAGGGTAGCAGCCAAGAAACCGTTTTTTTGGAAGGTGAATAGGGTGAAAAGGCTAAGACAGGCTAAAGCTCAAAAAGATTGGAATGAAGATCTGTTGAGAAGAGTATTACGATCAGACAACCCCAAGTCTAAAATTTTTTCGGTCCAGTCATTGAAAGTGTTGTATGTATGGTCATTGTACCTTTGCTAAAACAATCCTAATGTTGGCCTAAGACTTTCTTGCGCCCAATCACACCATTAAGATTCCTGTTGTCTGCTCTCGTTTTCAGGAGGGAGTGAAGACGGAGAATGACCACATCAACCTGAAAGTGGCTGGACAGGACGGCTCGGTGGTCCAGTTTAAAATTAAGAGGCACACACCCCTCAGCAAGTTAATGAAAGCCTACTGCGAAAGACAGGTGAGCGTCACGCCCTCATCTTGCTTTCTGCCTTAGAACTCGATATGAAGCGCACGTACTAATCTCGTGTGTCGCTGTCTTGCAGGGATTGTCAATAAGACAGATAAGGTTTAGGTTCGATGGACAGCCGATAAATGAGACGGACACACCAGCACAGGTGAGCAATAAAGTGTCATGTCCGATCCAATTACAGTCTCTTCTGGTTTTGATGAAATTGTTGTATTGTCAAACCTGATTGCACTGTGAGAGTTAAAGCAGTCCTGTCCAAAGGGTACCAGCATATAATGGATGCATAAATAATATTTGAAAAATGCATATTAATGTTGGAAACGTGCAGTCAGGCCTGGGTGTAGTGAGGAAAATCCATTTGCTGTGAAAGATCATTAACTTTGTGTTGCAAAGTGAGGTCGTAGAAGTTATTTTCCTATAAAAGTGATCTGGCCTCAGGACATTTAAATAGAAATTAGTTCCATGCTTATCTGCACTAGCTTTTTAGCAAAACAGTTTATTACAAGGGCATACTAGGCTTGGTTAGATTGTGTAATCAATATTTATGAGATAAAAGTTATTCGCTGCTGCTTTAATTGTTAGTTTTTATTGTGCACTCTAATAGCAGTGTTGGCACCATTCTGTTTTCCTTAGTAAAATTTAGTTGAATTATTCAGGCTATAATCAAAATTTGAAGTGGTATCGTTGAGCGTGATGTCTTTTCTCGTTGGCAGTTGGAGATGGAGGACGAGGACACTATTGACGTATTTCAACAACAAACAGGCGGCCATCGCTAAACGTCACACAGCGGGCTCCCCTCAGCTGTTTTATTTGACTTGTTCTCCAAATGTTTATCTGTGCTGTTTATTTACTCCTTTTGTCATATACGTTTGGATGTCCTCCCTGCTTTTCATAGGGCGGACCCTCTTTTCCCCTCCAACCCCCAAATATTTAAAGTTGGCATACGTAGCTAAAAGGCTAACTCGGGATGGCTGTCCTGAGGTTCAAAATGGCCGTATGAACTACATTATGTCTGTATATTAGCCCGAAAGAAAGACTCAAGTTTCCTGTCCAGCCATACTCCCTAGGTTGATAGCGAAATGGTCCGTTTTCATATTGTCAGTATGTGTTTTGCCAAAATGAGGATACAGGTTTGCTTTTTCTTTTTCTTGTGCAGCTTTAATTCTATTTTTAATCCACATTCTGTTTTTTTCCCCCCTGAAAAGGTGATCATCAGGCCCCTTATTTAGCCTAACGACAAAGCTTCTGGGCCAAACCCTCGAACATGTCCTTATTAGCCAATTAAACAAAATGCAGGCTTTTATTCTAAATGAGTTCCTCAGTCACCAAGGGGACAGAAATTGACTGACAACCTGTTTCCTTTTTTAAAAAGAAGTCTGAAGCGAAGGAAATTCAGTTTGCTCTGTGATGGCGGTGTAGCTCGTCTTGAAGAGGGAGAGTCTCATCCCCTTCTGTACATCTTTTTCCCCTCACTTCGTGCTGTACAGTCCACAAATCTGGTGTTCATAAGGGTCGGGTTGAATCGGCGTCCATGTCTCATCTTTCTGTACTGATTTGTACATTATTTGTTGTCCTTTACTACTGTATACAATAAATATAGTTTGGTACTCAGATTACTCTGCCATGCTCTGTTCAGTGTCTCTTCAATTTAATGGTCGCTTATTCATGACTTGTATACAAAAGAACAATTGACTTCATGTAGTTCAGGGATATGCCAGTTTGTTTACTTCACTAAATTTTTATTTAAAAAAAAAAGTTGATTTCACATACAGTTAATGTACTGTACATACAAACAAGTCTTAGGCTTTACAATACATCAGTGTAAAAAGCAAGCGTATAAATAAAATGTAGAGGCACTTAATCTCTCCAGCTTTCTTTGCATAGACCTGATTATTTTAAGTTACAGTAACAGAGAACTTGACACCGATGTGGAAATTAACTTGAAGTGCAAAATCTGGAGGATTAAATTCCCCATTTTGGTCACCAAGTCTGTTGTAGCAGAAATTGTCTCCATTGTATTAATAAGGCTACTATTTAAAACGTTGCAAGATCTGGTTTGTAGTTGTAACAAGGGTCTGTTGTCAAGTACTCATTTAACGTTTTATGTGTTTGCTAGAAATGAACGACCACAGCAACAGACCGCTTTCCTCCTAGACGCCCTCATAAAACACTGAAATGGCTTCCGAGTGGGAGTCTTGCTATAGAGGGCATTTCCTGTGGAGTGTTTGTTTTCCTTCCAGTAAACCTGGTTCTCCTTAACACAACTTCCCGTTAGTTTGGACCGAAAAACAAATCATATAGAGTAGCCTCATACGATTTCCTTCATTAAGTCTTAACCACAAGTACCATAGGGACTCTTGGAGTGCTTGTGTCATTCACATTCTTGATATCCCATTTCTTATGTAGACTGGCATAGCAGGACATAGTAATGCCACACCTGACTTGTATACAATTATTTACACACATCCAGCAGCTCTCGTAAGCTCAAGTCAAATCCTGTACGGAAATCTCATCTCAGCTCAGATAAACCAAGCACAACCCAAGAGAGCTTCAGTTCCCGAAGATATGTATGCAGCTAGGGTGCCTTTGAGAATGGCAGTCGACCTGAGTAAATACTGCTTCAGTTTAGCTTCATTGAATACATGAGTGTGCATTTGTAAAAAATAAACGCGCCTTCTTGGACTCTATGGAATCATTACAACTCGGAATTCAAGTACCCTTTATACTGAAGCACTCACGTGTGTTTCTAAAGCTTTTCTTTCTGTCACTACACTGGCCAGCAATAGGGAATGCCTCTTGGTGAGGCTCATAGCTGGAGTCTACCACAAGGGGACGCCAGCGGGGCATGTATAAAAACCAGCTTTGGCGCGCTTCTTTACGCCAACCCAGCTTCTCTGCACATGCGGTAGAACTGGCCTCTCTGTGCAATAAGGTTAGCAGGTGAGTCCATCTCCCTTATGTGACCTTTGTCCATCACTATAACCCTACAAAAGAGAAGTGCAGTGTGTGTTAGACCAACAAGTTTAATGAGACATGCTTTTTAAAACTTGCTCACATTGAAAATGTTGTTTCCTCCATGCTAAGACCAGCATATGTCCTGTTTTGGACACTTGTATGCTAGTATTTTTGAGAATGCTGGTCAATCAGCTTTAGGAGCCATCTTTTCCTCTTAAGCAGAAGTCAAGTCTTGTATAGAAATCAGTCATGCAACTCAGTCCTACAGCAGCAGACCTGAACCAAGCATAAACTGACAGAGCTGCAGTTCCCAAGGTATCTACTAGTGTTGTAGTCAAGACCAAGACTTTAAGTAGTCAAGGATGAGACAGCGACCAAATTAGGATTGTTTTCATCATAAAAGAAGGAAATGGAAAAATTGTATTCACTTTACATTCATCTTTCATTATACATGATTTACTTTGTAAAATATAACTAAATAATATGTAGCTTAAAATTATTATTATTAATTGTTGTTATATTATAGCCGTAGTCAAACTAATGCAGTGCACACTTGCAATCTTAACGTCAGACGTGTTTATTGATTGGATGCTGAATGAGAAGTGCAGTAACTTGTTTTTCCGTTAGCAAATCTTAGTGCAGATTTTATTTATGCATGTCGAGAAAGGACTGTTTCATTCTGTTTGAATTGATTGTTGACATTAAATAACGGAAAAAGTTCAGTTTATAATTTTACCTCAGACAGGCAAATTGGACTCGGCTGGTCTCAACAACAATTTCTTATGCCCATCTTACCCCGAGACTGAGACGAGACCGAGACCACTTGTTTATGGTATCGAGTACTACAACCCTAACATTTTTACAGGCATCCTATGTGAGTAAATACTATTTCAGTAGAGCTTCATTAGTTACTCTTTGGAGTCAAAAAACTCTTAATTCAGTTGTTTTAGCTAGTTAACCAGCAAGACCATACTAGTTTACTAGTCATAACCTACGTGCTTCTTTTGGAAAACCAGCAAGGCCGTTTCAGACCAGCATGAGAACTTGTGGGGATGTTTGACATTATGTTATCAGCTCGAACCACTCTAGCCATTCTCCTCTGACCTCTGGCATCAACAAAGCATTTTCACCCAGAGAACTGCCACATACTGGATATTCTGTCTTTTTAGGACTATTCTTTGTAATCCCAGTAGGTCAGCTGTTTATGAAATATTCAGACCAGCCCTATCACTTTCAAATTCACTTAAATCACCTTTCTTCCCCATTCTGATGCTCGGTTTGAACTTCAACGGGTCGTATTGGCCATGCATTCATGCCTAAATGTGTTCATGCCTAATTTATATTAACAAGCAGTTAAAAGTAGTTAGAAAACATGTATTTAATGAAGTGGTCAGTGAGTGTATATCGGTCTACTTACTTGGTGTAGTCCATAATGGTGTTTAGCCTGTGTGCAATAGTGAGCACTGTGCAATCTTCAAATTGACTGCGGATGGTAGACTGGATCAGCGTGTCAGTCTCCAGGTCCACTGCTGCTGTGGCTTCATCCAAAACCAGGATCTTAGTTTTCCGGAGCAGGGCCCTCGCCAAGCACACTAGCTGCCTTTGTCCGAGACTGCAAGACAGAACAGAGATGAGAAGGTGACTCGGTGCTCTTTTTTTAATGTCTTACCCACTCTGTTCCTGGTCAGGGTTACGGGGTCTATCTCAGATAACACAATGGCGCATGTGTGTACGTCAGGGGTCTACACATATTACGCATATTTGACCGCTGTGCCACCCGAGCATCTGGACATGACGTTGTAACAAGAACACACTTCTGATGAACAGTATGTGAGAATTTGTGTTCAAGGTGAGTGAGAATGTGGATTTAAGAGGGTTCGAACAGTCTTGTATTGACAGATTTTTATATTTTTCTGGGAAAACAGATTAGATTTGTTTTCTTGTGATCTTGAGTTATGTCAGTATCACATAAATGATTAGCTGAGATCATGGAATGTTTTTCTTGATATGTACATTTGTTAACAAATGTTTATTTAGTGCTTCCCTATTGATCACTCAGGTACGCTTGTCAATCCTGTGGTTACCATGGATGACACGCTGCCAAACAAGACACCAGTTAATGTGTCCTGAGTGTGGCATTAGCATAGCATTAAGAGAAATCTGGGCATGTGGTAAAAGTAAGCAACAGGTTACCGGCAGCTGTATGTGGTTTCTGCCATTCCTGGTTTAGATGACACAGCTGGAGGCAATGTGAAGCTAAAAGAACTGGCAGTTACGTTCAACGAAAGAAAACAGTGGGATTTTCATTTGAGCTAAGCACAACAAACGACTTGAACCAGTGTTTTGAGGACAGGGAGAAATTGTTTGAATGGTAGTCCTGTTCCTATGGAGCCATCAGTTTTAAAGATTTGTTGACTTAATTTCAAGACGTTTTGCTTGTGTTATGGCTTAAACTGGCATGGCCAGAGTTTCCCCAAAGCATCACAGCACAAGGTCATTGTTAAATAGAGTAAGCGTTACACAATCCCTCTCCCAGTTATTAGTTGTGTATTAACTTTACAGTGCTTTTGGGAAACAGCTTCGGACCTTTTCCCAGTTTGCGTGGGAAAGCTTATGCGCATAGCCTGTGATAAAACTTTTTATTGCAGTTCACTACCAACTTGAAAAATGGATGTTCTCTAGACATGTCATTTCATTAGGAGATCACACCGTGAGAAGAAGCAGGCTCAAATGTGCAACCATGTTTATTTAATTAAATAACGTCATAGTTGTATTCATACCTGAGGTTTTCTCCTCCTTCTGAGCACTCATAATTAAGTTTGTCAGGTAGTCCGGAGACAAAGTGCTTGAGATGAGCCAGCTCTAAGGCGTTCCACACATCTTCGTCAGAGTAGGCATCGAAAGGATCCAGATTCATACGCAAGGAACCAGAAAACAACACTGGATCCTGTGGGAAATAAAACAAGAAGAGGCTTTTAGAAGAATTTCAGATTAGTATATTCATACAACTGATCAGGTGGCCACCTTCTGGTAAGAGCCACCTTCTGAAAATATCAGGTGGTGCTTTTTACAGAACCCTGCAATAGACTACCATCCATCCTGTCCTGGTTGGGATCCAGATGCTCCACCACAATCCTGACCAAGTAGTGAAAGCTACACATTAAGAACATGAGGTATTATTTACGCTTCGAATGAATGTAACTATTAAGAACACTTTTAATTTAAATCTGTTGAGTATAGATTGTTGCAGTTAATCAGAATAATTTCTATAACTATTTTTTATTAAAGAAAGCTGGTAACAAATAAGTTCTTCCCCTCATCTACACCATTTCCCCTAAACGTTTTCCGCTAAAGTAAATCACTGTAATTTAAACAATAGAAATAATAAAACAAGTGGGATTGAATAGAATAAATAAACTAAATAAGACAAATAAAAAATATGAAGTGCCACAAAAATACACCAAAGACAGTTGTGATATTTTTCCAGAGTAGCATAGTATGATCAGATCTGGAGACAACTGGACACAAAAAAAGAACACAACTGCATTCACAGACAGTTAAATATTAAAGATCCTTGGCTGGCTTCTATAATAATTGTAATTTTTATAGTCTTTGCTTTAGGCGGCCTGCTGAGCAAGTGATGTGCTTCCTGATTGTAGTCCTCAAATCTGCAGAGTCTCATTCACACTTGTACTTTTCCCCCAAAAAATGCACTTTAGCACATTTCAGCCTCAACCTAGCATTATAGCGGATTAAGTTGACATGGTTGGTTCTCTTCATGATTCCTGTTAATATTTTACCTTGGCTCCGGTCACAGATAAATGCATCACCACAGCGGTCAAATGTTAGCTACACATCACTGAGTCTTTAATGATTTCATTTGTCCTTCACCATTAAAACATCAGCAAGAATGATCATATTAAAAAAAAAAATCAATTCAAGTTAATTAACTTGTCCCAGAAGTTGAATCTGTTCATCTGGACATAAGGTTTTGTCGGAGAGCCATTTCAGTCTCAGCAGTTGGAAAACTTCCCCAATCTTATATACAGCACCTTCGCGTAACGACTGGTACCAGCACCATTGCATAACAATGGGACCGGTGATCAGTTTAATATGCAGATTGACATAGCCATTAATAACAATGGCCACGTGTGCCATTCACACAGGATTGGGGAAGGGCTGCGATGGCTCCATTGTAAGATGGTGAGAGGTGTACTCTGAGGCCCCCTCCTCGGTTCAGGGATGGATCCCTTTTTACAAAAATGGCTTCTTTTACTCCACGTTCAAACCATCGTTCCTCCCTATCAAGGATCTGCACGTCTTCATCCTTGAAAGAGTGGCCACTGGCCTGTAGGTGGGTGTAAACCGCAGAGTCCTGACCTGATGAGGTAGCTCTTCTATGTTGTGCCATCCGTTTCGCCAGTGGCTGTTTGGTTTCCCCGATGTACAATTCCTGGCAATCCTCCCGGCACGTAACATCATACACTACATTACTCTGTTTGTGCTGGGGGACCTGATCCTTGGGGTGGACAAGTTTCTGGCGTAGCGTGTTTTGGGGTTTGAAAGACACGGTGTTTGGAAAATGTGCGTCTCAATTGTTCCGATGTTCCTGCCACATATGGAATCACCACTGGTTTACGCTTAGACTGCGGTTGTTGTTCTCCTCTCGTCGATCTGGAGCACAGTTTGGGGTCTTACCGGCTTTAACAAATGAACTTGTATTTGCAATCTGGTTTCAAGTGCACCACTATTAGCATATATATAAAATATATAAAAGCAAAGTATTTGGAGTGCTATCCGTAACAGTAGGGTATTTAATGTTATAATGTTTAATGGTATATTATTTGTCACAATAGAAAACTTACAAATATTGGCCTGTATACAATCTGTAAAGTATACTGTTAAATGTAGCCTGTGTTATGTATGGTATAATCGTCCCATTTGTATTCAGATATTACTGTAGCCAGATTGTTGAATTGGTTGGCTATAGGATTTTGTTGTTATAAACATGGCAATGGTACAGTGATCATGTGATTTCACCCAAGGTCTGAAAGCTTAAAAAAAGACCTCATCCCAGCTGGACATGGATCTGTTTTCAAGCTAGATATTACAAATGTTAACAATATCTAGAGTACGGAAATCCATATAGCACACTGAGGTAGTGTAAATACTTGAAACGCATCTCTAGATGGCATTGCATGTACATTTATTCATTTAGCAGATGATTTTATTTAGTGCGACTTACAAAAGTTCTTACTCAATCTAAAGGTAAAAGCAACGCAAGTGTGATTATTAGTGATATTTCATGAGTTATGTGAATATAACCCAGAATCTTCAGGGGTTTTTAAGTGTTAAGATGTATTTTGAGACTGTTATACTGCATTTGGAAGTGATTTCTTTTTCCTGAAGAAACAACAAATCTGACAAGAGGATTCTGATTAGGAATGGCATTACTGTATATGTGATAGAAATGGTGCATTGGAGGATAAAGTTTGAGTGGAGTTTGAGTGGCTTTTGAGCCCCTGTCCAGCCAAATGTCTCTTCACAGGCCTGAACAGTATGATGATACAAAAACAGCCTCAAACCGTTGAAAAGAAAACCAGCATAACAATATATATGAAGTTCTGGTAATATAAACAGTAAACCACGTACAGTAACAACTTTAAGGCAACTTAATTGGTAAATAATGCAGTCTTTTGAATTTATTGCTCCTCCAATCAACCCTCTGTCTGAGAAACTTCTCCTCTTGTTGTCAGCTCACACGCATTTATGCACATTATATGTCACCAATGTGCATGGATTTATTTTGGTTGATAACAGAGAAAAGAGGACAGTTTGGAGTGATCCGTAACTGAATATATTTAATACGAAACTCAGTAATAAAGTCAGCTTTAAGGAACATTGAGATTATACATAGCCATGTGATCTTATTTCAAGTATCCATGGAGGACTAGCTTTGGTTCTACTTGGGTACTTGGCTTGTTTTTAACAAACTATTTATCTGAGTAACTTATTTTACTACCCACCTCTGCCTTTGTCTACACTATTAATACAATATTTTGGGTGCAAGTTATAAAATGTGCAGTGTGCATTTAGTAACCATATTCACGTAGTCATTTTTACCTGTGGAATGATGGTAATACGAGACCTCAGGTCATGGAGACCGAGCTTAGCAATGTTGATCCCATCTATGTAAATCTCTCCTTTGGCTGCCTCCAAGATGCGGAAAATTCCCAGAGCCAGAGATGACTTTCCCGCACCAGTCCTTCCCACAATACCGATCTAAAAGCATTCAAATTTATCTTTATGAATGTAAATTGATATACTGTAAATAACAAACAAATCTTGATAGCAAATTGGGAGAGGTATATGATTTTTTTTTTAACCTTTTCTCTTTCTTGAATGTGTAGTGAGATGCCTTTCAGAGCTAACTCAAGACCTTTGCGGTACTGTAGACCATAGTCCTGGAACTCAATGGTGCCTGTTTGGGGCCACACAGCAGGCAGTGAGATGTCTTCTGAAGTCCATGAAGCCTACAACATCAGAACATAGTAGTGATTTGGTGGGACAAGTCGGACAAATTAATGAACATTTTTAATCAATTGTAATTAAGTATGCTTCCAAAAATACTTTGATTTTAGACTAAATGTCACATGTATCCAATTGCAAACTGTAACAAGACTGATCTACAACAAGATCCAGGACTACAAAGACATACAAAGATCAGTGTTACCCTTTAAACCAATCTTTACTAACTGTGCCAATAATTTTAGAGCCAACTATATTTACAAAAGGAATCCACCCCTAGATTAGCACTATTATACATGATGATACCCCACTGTGGAGTCTGTGTTTACCTCTTTGGGTGTGTCTGCGTATTCTTTCACTCTCTCGACTGATACTATATTGTTCTCCACATCAGTCCATGACCGCACAATCCAGCTAAGGATGCCTGTTACCTGTAATGCCAGCAAATAAAGATCAGAGGTTTACGTACACACCAGCCATTAGGAATCTGTGTAAGCATGGGTTCATGCAAGTCTTTTAAGTGGTTTAATCTTTGGTTTCCTACACAGATGCTTAACCACAAATGAAGACATACAATCATGTGGTACTTAAGCAAGACATTATAATTCTCGTTGAGATTAAGAAGCCTTACAGACAGATCCTTGCAAAAAAGTTAAACAGGATTGTGGTGGAATTTAAAAACATTTGCCTAATACTCTCACCTGGAGAGAATGAGACACAGCCAGGCCAACAATCCCAGGGCTAAGAGTGTCTTTGCCCATCACTGAGAGAATGGCAGCAGCGAGGACGACTCCATTACCTAGGAACTCCAGATTGACTGCCAACCACCTGCACAGAATGAGACGGATCTAATTAACAATTGTTGCCTTTACAAAATCTCAGCAGGGTTTCTTTTTCAGGCCTGGTCAGCTGTTCTTGCATGGAAAACTAAAAATGAACGTCTGAAGACCCTACGAAATGATATGCTGGGTTGAAGTCGTTAAGAAATACAAGTCAAAGTCAGAATTATTTCTATAGTGCTATTTACAATGGATCACTGTCTCATAGCAGCTTTACAATTTTCTATTACCTAGGTGCAAAGCCCTAATGGAGCAAGCAAAGGGCGACTCCCTAAACGTTACAATGAGGAAAACTTGGGAAGACCAAGATTCAAAAAGGGACCCAACCTCCTTGGGTGGCCTAGCTGTTTTACGTAAGAATTAAACCAAGCTACATATTTAATACGTTAATAATAATTGTTTAAATAAGGTAAATAAAAATTAACAGAGAGAACACAATTAAAGAAAACAAAATAATTATAATGAAACATAATACTATATAAACTATGATAAAATAAACAAAACACACTATTATGATTATGATGAGTTATGATTACAAAAGCATGTGTATAGAGCCAGGTTGCTCTGGTCGTGTGACTAATGCAAGTAAAAACTACTTAAATTAGCCAAAGTAACAGTTTGATTGGACCTAATGGTTGAAATTTTCAGAGATATTTAGTCCCACTAAATCCCAATGAAATGAATTTGAAACTAAAATGTAATGGCTCAGTTGCCATATTACATTAACAGTTACATAATTTTGCAAATGCCCTTAATCAGAGTGACCTACAATTTATTTGAAAGTTAAGGACCTTGCACGGGTGCATAACTGTGGCAGAATGGTAGACCCAGGGTTTTGAACTGTCAATTTTCCAATCAGTAGTCCAGAACTGTAATCACTGAACCATCCCTATTCCTGGTGTTTTGCATGATCATCAAACCTTCTAGCTTAAGTGCATCTCACCTGGTGGCAACAAATCGTGGAAAATAGGCAGTCTGGTTGTGATCCACCCTCTGATTGGCCTGTAAAATGAAGCGTGGCTGCTCACTGAAGGCCCGAATCACACTGGCGCCCTGCACTGTCTCATTAAAGTGCGTGTAGATAGGAGAGCGGCTCACTGATTCCAAACGCCTCAGTTGACATGATGTGGCTACGTAGAAGCTCTACGAGTAGTGAGAGAGATACAGGTAGTGAGAGTGATGCACAGTCAAGTCCCAATTTGAAAGCCTCTCAGACTATTTTCAGCATTCCTCATAGATTTGTGAAGCATCAGTATCAGCAGCATGGTAAAAAATAAAACACTAAACTCCAATGCTTAGAAGGACAACTGCTGTTTGCAATCTAGAGTCTGATTGAGTGTTTACCTGCACAAAGGCATAGAGTAGTGCCAGGGGGAGGATAATGACAGCAGCAAATGGCGTGGCCAGCAAGACTATGATGCACACTTCCATCAGCTTGAAGACATAACCCAACATCATCTTTAGGCCGTCGGGAATCATGCAGTCGATGGCGTCAATCTCCTTGGCAAAGCGATTCAGAAGGTTGCCGCTGGGCGTGGACTCAAAAAAGGACATAGTAGAGTGGAGCACGTTCTTCAGGAGGTCTAGGTGCAGCTGGCGAGACGCAATGATGCCTCCGATTGAAATGGCCACCGTGGTCCCAAAAATGGCTATGCCTACAAGGTGTACAGTGATTAGAATAACAAAACATGAAGGGTATGCAATGTATGACAGTATGACAGACCAGTCAAATGAAGCTGCTTTGCATTTACCTTGAGCAAACCCAAGAGCTCCATATACTCCCAGCTTCATGTCAGCGTTGAGCTGCATGCCATTAACAATTGGCTCATCGGCCCACATGCTGAGCCAGTAGTTGTATGCCAGGGATGCACCTTGCTGGAAGGCATACAGGAAGACGATGGGCACAATCAGAGCCAAGCCAATGGTGCGGAAGTATTCAACGTACATCTCCAGTTTTACCTAAAAGGGAGGACAGAGAGAGATAAGTAGTGCATAGTCAGAACAATAACACATATCACTGGTCATAATAATAGTGTGCACCCTTTTTTAGAAACTCACCCTGCCTATCCGCGCCTTGTCTGCCTCTGTCAGTTTCCCTAGATCTTCAGGGATTGGCTCCTGCTCAACATCAGGGTCTACGCTCTGAATAGCGACGCTGTTTGTGTCACCACTGAGAGAAAAGTAGAGGTAGAAGAGAGATTGTGAAGTCGTCATTCGAGTTTCTACCCACTAGCTAAGTCTTATCCGTCTCATCAGCTACCTTTATGAAGTTGAGTGCTAACTGTCCTACTACTGCATTTTGGACCCAATAATTGTCTGTGATTAGCTAGTATCTGTGATTTGACAGCAAAATTAACACTGCTTATCCTTCAACTTAATCCGCCACTAATGCAAATCAGATTTGAGCCACTTTTAGCCCAATTAAAGCTTCTTACTGGATCTTCCCCAAAGAGATACTAAGGTATCTTAAAATATACTCACCCAATAAGCTGCTCCTGTGAGAGGTCCCTGGAGAATGGCATGAAATCTGTCATACTGAGTCTTGAGCTAGACTTTCTGGAGCCTGCAACAACAGCAAAAGTTCAAGTTTTTCAAGTACAGGTAAGCACAGTTTAATGACCATCCAATCTAAGTCCATTCACTTTAATGACCGGGGTATTAACAACTATAACAAGAAGGAAATTAAAAAAAAATAAAAAATATGTTAACATCAGACTATTTTAACTGCCATAAATATTAATTATGTCATACTTTGATGTTTTGTTTGCATATTTTTTTCATTGATTTTCATGAATATTGATTTAATTTGAAGTAACTCTGCATAAGTAGAAACTTTCATAGTGGACTCATTCCCTCTTGGCTGTGTGCAGCCAGCGAGGTTTGATTATTTATGTTTTGTATTCCATCGTGCACGTTAATATTTGGGTTTTACAGTGTGTGTGATTGTTAGTATGTGCATGTTCTGCACATTTTCATGTATTTGAACAGACTGACAGTAGATTTGTGCAATAAGTGCAAAAGAAGAATAAATCCATGCTACACAGCTTCGGATTTTTCAGCGGTATCTCGGACGCATTTACTTATTATTTACACACACTTTTCTTGTGGTAAATACCTTTTATATTTACATTACAGTAATATAAATAAGACTATGTGACTATGGTAATGTCCAGTCAATGTTCATTTTGGTCAATGACCTGTTTCACAGAAATTAATGTGGTCCTGTACTTGTCACAATTCCTGATAACCAGCTACAAATGAAGTGCACCTGGGTGACAAAGCAGTTGAATTCGCTACCCCACCACTGCAGGGACCTGGATCTGTGCCACAATGGTGCCTTCCAGATCACATGCATATATTAATGGCTATGTTTGAAGGATGGCAAGCCTGGTGCTGCAACAGTGATTGGTGTCCTGTTCAGACTCTTGTGACTGCACCCTGTGTTCTCAGGGCATAGGCACCAGAGCCCCCGTGACCACAACCAGTAAATGTGGGGTTAAAACATGGAAAAGAAAATGCATCTTTTTATATTGTGTGTTTCCTTATAAGAGCATTGTTAAAACCAGGGTGGAAAGGTATTCTGTTTTACCTCTCTGTGTGGAGCTTTCTTTTCTTTCTGAGCTGGCAAAAGTACGGATGAAGTCAGCAAAGGCTCCATTGCGGTTCAAAAGCTCCTGATATGAGCCACTCTCTGTGATCTCGCCCTCCACAAGTACTAGGATCAGATCGGCCTGAGGCAGGAAGCTCGTCCCGTGAGTCACGAGTATACGAGTCTGCCAAAAACAAAACAATATAAACCTTCATCTAACGCGCGCTGCCTGCCAAAGGTTTCAAGGGTGATATTTAGAGGCATGCTTCAGCACTTTTACACCCACAGTTTATGCAGGATACGGCAAATGTAGTGTCTGTGAAAAGCTTAACCTCTTGGATTTACATTTGCTCACATATATTTGTGAAAATCACTGAAGCGTTCAGTGCCGAAGGTTGGATGAGGTCGAAAATTCCTTGAAGTATGGTTATGTAATAGGAACAAAGTGCTCTCAAATGGTCTAGTTACCTTGTCTCGCAGCACGCCCTTGGGCCCGATGACCTTATCGAAGATGTGCTGACCCACGTGGGCATCCACAGCAGACAGTGGATCATCCAACAAATAGACATCCGCTTTCCTGTAGACGGAGCGCGCCAGGCTCACCCTCTGCTTCTGCCCTCCAGACAGGTTCAAACCCTGGGGAATATTTTAGTACGTCTAAATCTCTCTCGTAAACATCAATATTTCACCATAGTTCTAAAAAGGGAAAAGAGGTGTGTACTTAAAACTGTACCAACAGAGTGGAACAGCTTTCCTCAAAAGGCTTACAAACGATCTATTTTCAGATGCAGATAAACAGATTTATTTACTCTGGCTTTTAGCTCCCTTAAATACATTCGACATCATTGCATAAGCTTTGTGTGTAGAGTTTATGAGCACCTTTTCACCAATCTCAGTGGCATCCCCTGCTGGCAGTATGTCAAGATCAGGCAGCAGAGCGCACGCTTCCAGGACACGCTGGTACCAGTTCTTCTTTTTCTCTCTCCCAAACAGGATGTTGTCCTGCAGTGTGGCATTCTGGATCCAAGCCTGCTGGGGTACATACGCCACTGAACCCTACAAACCCAGACAGACGTATGTTAATTATTGTCACCACAAGGCTACACAATAATGACCCTTAATCCTAGGAAACTTAATGACTTGTAAAAATTTTACCCTGACAGAGACACTCCCACTTCTCTTCTCTGTTTCTCCCAGCATTGCAGAGAGTATTGAGGATTTCCCACTGCCAACATGGCCAACCACTGCCACCAGGGAACCACGAGGAACCCTCACATTGATCCTACAAAAACCACATATGATTTACATGTCTGTTATAAAATTCCTTGTCAGTCTAGTCACAGTCATTATGCTCTAACTACAACCCCAAATCAGAACAAGTCGGGCCTGTATGGAAAACGCAAAAACAACAGCAGCAACAACAACAAAACATAATGAAGCAATGTCCCTTACATTTACTTTGACTTATATTTAATTGCAGACGTATGAACTCATCTGTTTTGTCTGATTAACTTCATTTCATTTTTAATATACATCCATTCCTGCATTTCAGGCCTGCAACACATTCCACAAATAATTGGGACGAGGGACATTTAGGGCTAGCAATGAGGTAAATCAAATCAAATGAGCGAAGATCAAATTTGTGAAAAAATAATTAAAATGTTTCAAACCAGTGTTCCTCAAAGAAGAATTGGAAGGGATTTGCATTTTTCAGCCATAACCTTTTCAGATTTTACTTGTTTTGCATTGCCTTGTTGAGAAATGCATGGACGTCACTGGAAAAGAATTGAAGGCAGCATGTGTTGCTCTAAAATCTCAGTGTACTTTTCTGCATTAAGTGTAAATGACAAATACCAAGGGCACTGACCCAACCCCATACGATGACAGACCATGGCTTTTGACGTTGTTGCTGATAACAGTCTGGATGGTCCTTTTTTGCTTTTGGTCCGGAGCACACGGCGTCCATTTCTTCCAAAAAAGATTTGGAATACTGATTTGTCTGAATCTACTGATTTCCAAGTTTCCACTTTTAAGTGGTATTTGTGAACATAACTTCATATTGTAGTGTTTGATAAAGTAATACCTTGCTCTTCTGGTTCTAGCTATTGATGAATGACGGTTCTTGATGCAGTGCCGTCTGAGAGATTGGAGATCACGTGTGTTCAGTTTAGGCTTGTGCCTTTGCACTTTATGCACTGAAATTCCTCCAGATCCCTTGAATCTTTTAACGATATTATGCACTGTAGAGGGAGAAATATGCAAATCCCTGCCTATCTTTCTTTGAGGAACATTGTTTTAAACATTTCTATAATTTTCTCACTCATTTGTTGACAAACTGGTGATCCTCTACCCATCTTTGCTTCTCAAAGGCTCAACCATTCATAGATACTGCTTTTGTACCAAATTATGATTACAATCACTTGTTGACATTACCTCTTTGAAATCACATCATTATTTAGTTTTTCCACCCTCATTATTAGCACTAAATTGCCCCCGTCCTGGCTTTTTTGGAATGTGTTGCACGCCTGAGGAAGTTATGTTTATTATCAAATGAAATGAAATTGTCCAGAAAAGAACATGAAATATCTTGGGTTCATACTGTCTGCAATGAAATACTTTTTGTTCTTGTTTTGTTTTTTTCATACTGTCCCAACTTTTTCTTATTTGGACCTGTATATTATTAGATTCAATTGTTGTACCTTTTTAGACAAGGCGGACCGTCTTTAGACCAACTAAATGTCCCATTGTCAATCGCCACACTGTCTTCATCTAAGTGAGAAAGAAAAGGGGAAAATGAATCACATAACCTCTATAATATGCCGTCTGGTGTTGACATGGTAACTGTTCCGCACACCTGTGCAAAATGTAAATGCTGTTCTTAAGTATGGGAACAATTTGAACGAGAGCAGAGGACTGTCTGTGAAAGTATTCTTCCTCTGGTGCAGCCTGTGAAATCAAAGACTCCCTATAATTATGCACAGTCTAATTAGCTTCATCTTCATAATAGCAGTTTTCACGAGCTGTCTGCGACTGCGCTGAGAGATGCAGGCCTATAAATTGTTTGTGCTTCATGAAAATAGAAGAGTACACCGAAACCACAGTCTACCCCGGGCCGCTGCATTGGCTGTCTTATTACTCCTCTCTCTCTCTCTCTCTCGTGTGCTTGCTCTCATTCCAAGAAGAATAGGAAGTGAAGCAATGCTCTCACAAAGCCGTGGAATTCGGCAGCTGTTAACAATTGCTGTAGCGCTCAGAATCTGTTGCATTTACAATTGGTTTGCTAAAGGAAACTGTTGCAACAGTGTTATACATATAAGGTTAACAGTTATAGTGTATATTGTTTGTATGAATATATTGTTAACTCACCCAGTTTTAAAGGGCCCCTGGACACATTTTCTGGTTTTAGCTCTTCTTGGCACAAGTATTTCCCCAAACGCTTTAGAGAGACGATTGCCTGCAATATAAGAGACATTTCAGACAATTCTGCTCAGTTCCACACACTCTCTTCCTAGAGTGTACCTCTGCCTGCACCCAGTGATTTCTGAGATATAGTGGGGCAAAAAAGTATTTAGTCAGCCACTGATTGTGCAACTTCTCCTTCTTAGAAAGATGAGAGAAGAAAATTGAAAAAAAATCCATCAAATCACATTGTAGGATTTTTAAAGAATTTCATTGTAAATTATGGTGGAAAATAAGTATTTGGTCAATAAATTTCGTTCAACTCAATACTTTGTAACATAACCTTTGTTGGCAATGACGGAGGTCAAACGTTTCCTGTAAGTCTTCATCAGGTTTGCACACACTGTAGCTGGTATTTTGGCCCATTCCTCCATGCAGATCTCCTCAAGAGCAGAGATGTTTTGGGGCAACACGGACTTTCAACTCCCTCCACAAATTTTCTGTGGGGTTGAGGTCTGGAGGCTGGCTAAGTCACTCCAGGACCCTGAAAAATGCTTTTTACGGAGCCGCTCCTTCATTGCTCGAGCGGTGTGTTTGAGATCATTGTCATGCTGGAAGACCCAGCCACGTTCCATCTTCAATGCTCTCACTGATGGAAGGAGGTTTTGGCTTAAAATCTCACGATACATGACCCCATTCATTCTTCTCTTAACACGGATCAGTCGTCCTGTCCCCTTTGCAGAAAATCAGCCCCAAAGTATGATGTTTCCACCCCCATGCTTCACAGTAGGTATGGTGTTCTTTTGATGCAACTCAGCATTCTTCTTCCTCCAGCTGAGTTTTTACCAAAAAGTTCTATTTTGGTTTCATCTGACCACATGATATTCTCCCAATCCTCTTCTGGATCATCTATATGCTCTCTGGCAAACTTCAGACGGGCCTGGACATGTACTGGCTTAAGCAGCGGGACACACCTGGCACTGCAGGACCTGAGTTCCTCTTGGCATAGTGTGTTACTGATGGTAGCCTTTGTTACTTTGGTCCCAGCTCTCTGCAGGACATTCATCAGGTCCCTTCGTGTAGTTCTGGGATTTTGCTGCTCACCGTTCTCATGATCATTTTGGACCGCACGGCATGAGATCTTGCGTGGAGCCCCAGATTGAGGGAGATTATCAATGGTCTTCCATTTTCTTACAATTGCTCCCACAGTTGATTTATTCACACCAACCTGCTTTCCTATTGTAGATTCACTCTTCCCAACCTGGTGCAGGTCTACAATTTTATTCCTGGTGTCCTTTGACAGCTCCTTGGTCTTGGCCATGGTTGAGTTTGGAGTCTGACTGTTTGAGGCTGTGGACAGGTGTCTTTTATACAGATAACGAGGTCAAACAGGTGTCAGTATCACAGGTAACGAGTGGAGGACAGGAGAGCTTCTTAAAGAAGAAGTTACAGGTCTGTGAGAGAAATCTTGCTTGTTTGTGGGTGACCAAATACTTATTTTCTACCATGATTTACGATTAAAGTCTTTAAAAAGACTTCTCATTTTGTCTCTCATAGTTGAAGTGTAGCTATGATGAAAATCACAGACCTCTCTCATCTTTCTAAGTAGGAGAACTTGCACAATCAGTGACTGACCAAATACTTTTTTGCCCCACTGTAGGTTTCACACCCCTCTGTGATGCAGACTATGATAAATTGGGGGTGCAAGGGGATGCTAAAGGGTCTATTTTTGGTTTATTATCTTTAGTTGCAGGAATAATAATGAAGAGAAACATCATTAGGTAACAACGTTACACTATAAGGCCAAATGTTTGTGGACACCCCATCTAATGAAAGCTTTCAGCTACTGTTGTATCCATTGCTGACAAAGATCCTCACACAGCTTTCCAATCACTGTAGAGAAAGATTGCCAATAGATCAGGTCTCTGTGGAGATGATAAAATATGAACCTATTTGCACCATGTCTAATGCCAGGCATGGACTAGAGGGACTTAAATCCCTTTTAGGAAGAGTCGGCGAGTTGGAGCTGGCGGTGATCATCCAACATACTGAATTCACTAACGCTCTTGTTTAGTTTAGTTTTAATACCCTTGATTTAAGAAGAAACAATAAACATCCATATAGTGTACATTAACAGTCCTCCTATTCAGTGATCAGACACTACCAGCAGGTTTCTAATAAGCATGTTGGCATGGACTCTTCATAAACAAACAGTGATCTTGGAGCAGGTTGTAGTGAACACTAACGTCTGTGCTGAACTTTTGTACTGAACCCCCATCCCCACCTAACCCAGTCAGTTCTTATTCTTGACACTTTTCAGATGAACTGGAATGCCAACACTCTCATTGCCCAACATCAGTGCCAGACCTCATTGTCATGTTATTAGTTTAGATATTAGTATAGCTCATAATCTATACTAATATCCATGTTTTTGGATGTAATTGTCTGGAGTCTACAAATTTTTGGCTTTGGCTATATAATGAATTTTTGGTCAGAGTAAACATGTACCTGCATGGTTGTGCTAATGGCAAATGGAAGCTGACTCAAGGGGGTTTTCAGGATGTTGATTAGAGCCATTGACACAAAAATCTTCTGCGCGTCCAACACGTTCTTCTCATCAATGAGCACATACACTCCGAACATGGAAAACGCAACCTGGACAAGAAAGACATGGTTATATTGTACCGAAATATGACGGCAATTCTGCTTAAGGACAGATACTATAGCCATTTTCAGTTACACACCAAGAAAGATGAGGAGTTAAAGGAAGCAATGGAGATGGAGTAGAGAATCTGGGATTTCTTCAAAGCCCTGAGCTCTTTCTCTCTGTAGCCCAAAACCTGCTCGAGGAAAGCCTTCTCCCAGGCATAGAACTTCAGGATCTTTATGCCATTCAGGATTTCGTTCATGAGCTTGATTCGGCCATCCATGAACTTCATCTGGATTTCCTATAGGTAAAAATAAATCATGGACCGGTCAGTAACCTACTGGGCATGACATATCTAGCCTAACGTTGCGGTTTGCGTATTTATAGGCTAGGTTTAAAAAGTATATGGTATCAGACATGGTGGATATGATGGAATGTGGCAAATGTGAAAACGGCGTGCTGTGTTTATCCACCATTCAGTGTCAGAAAGTGTTGGGTTTAGCTTGACCGCATTCCTTATTCTTTATATATCTTGATTTTTCTACATTTGCAGATGCCAAGTAGGTCAGCAGTTATGCCGTTGTGATCCAGAATACTAGGTCAGCCAGTGTATTCCAGGCGAGAAGACACAAACAAACCTAGGGTTCCAACCAATGGCGGGTCGCGTCAAACAGCCTGCGGGCCAAGCATCTGTTGTTTTCCAAAGAGAAGTCAAATATTGCCATTTCTTGCACTGTGGTTGTAAGTAGATATAGGGACATCAAAGGATTACGAGGACCATAAATCAAAGCCACATATCCACAGTGTGTTCACTAGGTTATCTAAACCAGCTGTTGGAGGTTGGAGACCGACCCATAGCCTGTGAGGACACGCATGGCTGCTGGACAACCCACACTTACCGGCAACTTTATTAGGTACACCACCTTGTTTCTGCATTCATTGTCTATTTTATCAGTTTTTACCATAGAGAAACACTTTGTCGTTCTACAATTACAGACTGCAGCCCATCTGTTCCTCTACATACTTTAGTCCTCTTTTTTCCTTAGAGTATGTAGAAAAGTTGAGCCCATTCCCCCAGCCTGCATACACACATCTGTTCTCCCTTCGAGCGAAAACATATTTAAAAGTAGTTTTCTATAATTTTTTAGTTAGTATGTTATTTTATTTATTTATTATTTGCAAAATTGTATTTTGACTATTGGAATCCTTACCATTAGAGAACAGAGTAAAGGGATAAAGTATGTAGAGAAACTGGTGGACTACAGTCTGTAATTGTAGAACTACAAAGTGCTTCTATATGGTTAGTGGAATACACAATCTGAATACACAGGGGCAGTGATGTCCCAGAAACTAAAGTATTAAACTATGACCAGATGGTCCAGTGTTCAAATTCCAGCACTGCCAAGTTGTAGTGAGAAGCAAGTCCCTAAACATTCAGTTGTTTGGATTGTGCCTTGTAGCACTGTATCACTTGTAAGCTGCTCTGGATAAGGGCGCTTGTGAAATGCTGGAAATGTACATCCATGCACCAGTCCTGGGCATTCAGAGCACAGCAATGTTACATTCTTGTGTTTTAAATAAAGGCGTGTGGATTGTCTGTGATTGCTTAAAATACTTGGCACGTGCATTGTGGCTTTGCAATATTGAAACTGTATGTTGATTTAACTGATTAAACTGTTCTGAAAATCTGACCTCACGAACCACAGTCCACAATGTTTTTGCAAGATGTTTACCCCCTGACACTTGCAGGGCCCCGCTGAGTGTCGTGCAAGTTGCAGGGTGGCACTGTACTATGATTGTGAGGTTGTTTTGTGCAGATTACTCATTTAACTTGGACGTTCTTGCAGGTCTGCTTCCTTACCTGTAGTTTACTCCTTTTCTTGGCTATGAATCCGTTTAGCGGGAAGATAAGAAAGACTGTGGCAATGCCAGCCAGGGCAGACGGTCCTAGGTGCTGAAACAGGGAAACGCAAACATTTCAGAAAGATTCATTGCAAAATGGCTTCCAAAAGCAACAGCACATGTGATTAAGATAGGAATCTCACCTGCCAGAGAAAGAACAGACAGAGGGCGATCTCAATGGGAGCAAGCCACACAGCATTGAAGTATACTACAAAATCCATCAGCTTCTGGGTGTCAGCCGAGACGAGATTCACAATCTCTCCAACTGTGCACGTCCTTCGTGCTGCACTGTTTATCACCAGAGACTACACACAGACACAAACAAAATCAGCTGGCATTTCAGACATTTGGTTACGAGCTCAGGAAGCTCGAACGTGACATATTGGCCATATGTTACCATAATTATACCTATATAGGTGGTGTTAATGTTAAATTTGGAGGCAAGTTCTGGCCGGAAATGGCTTGTCTACAAACTGCTACGGCTATTCTTAGTCCTACATTGTAGGTGTGCTTTCATGCCAGTTTAGGTGTAAATTTAGGCATTTGTTTACTGTGTCTGACACAAAAAATAGAGTCAGATATAAAGCTGGAACCAAATGTCAGTAAATGTGAATGGCCAGTGAACAGACCTTCCTGTAGACGAGGCCCATGACGGCGGTCTTGACCCGCATGCCCACAGTAAAGCAGGCATACATGTACTGGTGGTTAAAGAGGGATTGCAGACAGGAGAGGAGGAACATGAGTGTGGCATAGAAATATCCTTTCCACAGAGGTGCATCCTCCTCCCTCATAAAGCCTAACAGCAGACTAAGGGGATAGAGAGAGAAAGAACACAGATTATACAGTAGGTAGGAAACATTACAGGATGCCTAAGATCCTTAAACCATTTTCAGCATCTCCACTATATATAGATGTTTTCAACATGTAAACTCTTGGCAGCTTTATGGCCACCATGGCACATCTTCGTCACTTTTAATGGAGAGGATCTTTCATTCATCTTGTTTAATAAAACAGTATAATAATAATTCTAGCACAGTATCAACGGCAATGCTGCTATATAGATAATATAAAATCACAGTATTATGAACTCTTAGGAATGAAAAGGCAACAGGTATGCAGGAATATGCTTCAGTGCATTTGTATTAACTTTAGGGAATTACAGGTGCTAAATAAATACACTGCACAGCAGAGGTGTTACCAACAAACCCCAGTCTTACTACTCAACGTGGCTTTCTTTGCATTCCAGGGTGTAGCTAAAGAAGTGGCCAAATGTTTCTTTGTTTGGCCAATCTATTCTTAAATTAATGTTTTCACAACAAATATTTAAAATTCAGAGATAAAAATATATAAGTGGCACAACCATGCACCTCTGTTTTATGTAATGTTAATCAGCTGTTTTAACCTTAAGTTTCATTATTATTATTATTATTATTATTATTATTTACATTCACTGATCACTTTATTAGCTACTCTTTTTTGTTTCTACACTCAATTTCCGTTTTATCAGTTCCACTTACCATACAGATGCACATTGCTGTGTACAATTACAGACTGTAGTCCATACCTTGTTCGTTCCCTTTACTCTCTTCTCTTATGGTCAGGATTATCACAGATCAGGTCCTATTTGGGTGGTGGATCATTCTCAGCACTGCAGTGACACTAATGTGGTGGTGGTGTGTTAGTATGTGTTGAACTGGTATGACTGGATAAGACACAGCAGTGCTGCTGGAGTTAAACACTGAGTTCCCTCACTGTGCACTCTAATAGACACATCTACCATATCGCTCCACCTTGTAGGTGTGAAGTCAGAGACAGTAGCTCATCTGTTGCTGCACAGTTTGTGTTAGTCATCCTGTAGTCCTTCATCAGTGCTCACAAGATGCTGATTACAGGATGCTGGTGGCTGGACATTTTTGGTTGGTGGACTATTTTCTGTCCAGCAGTGACATTTGAGGTGTTTAAAAACTAAATCAGTACTGCTGTTTCTGATCCACCCCTACCAGCACAACACACACTAACACACCACCACCACATCAGTGTCACTGCAGTACCAAGAATGATCCATCACCCAAATAGTACCTGATCTGTGGGGGTCCCACAGTAAAAGGGACTAACAAAGTATGTAGAGAAACAGATGGACTACAGTATGTAATTGTGCTTCTATAAGTAGAACAGATACAATGAGTGCAGAAACAAAGATGTGTACCTAAGTACTTCTCTGTCCATAATGCTGTACAGGCACAACAGGGAGTGTTGCAGTCCCGGTAGGCAAAATGTAACTGTACAACCCAGAATATAATTCCTGAAGTTCAGTACAAAATAGCCCATGATCAATTGGCGCATTCACACTCAGCACCACAGCTTGGTTTATTTAGTTCAGTGAGAACTAAATACTCAGACGACAACGCATCTGTCTGGAAATAAGGCTCAGCTAGTGCTACCCAGTTACTACCTAATTACAGACGCAATTACTTAAGGTCAAAGCTGGTCTTAAAGCAGCGTATAAAGGGTAATGTTTATTGCCCCAGTTCACTGTTGGCTGTCTCGTACTTCTGTTTGGCTGACTGATTCTCCCTACCACGGTTGCTTTTCAACCACGACCTCAGTAGTTCCGCTTCAGCCTCACTGAAGCAGACATGTCTGTGCCGGGCACAGTACTGCGGTGACTGGCCCTGACCAGCTTTCAGACTTTAAACCATAATTGCCCCTCTGTGGGCATAAACAACCCAATCTCTGTCTGGCTGGGCTGACGCTGGTCACCCGAGCACCTGTTACAGACTATGACTTCCTGTTTTTCAGAGATATCATGAACCCTACAGTGGACCCTGAAAACATTTGGAAAGCATGCTGAACCCTTATGAAACAGTTTATTTCAAAGTCTGTATTTATTTGAAGAGAGACGTTTTAATAAACTGTCCTTGAGGCTTCTCGCTCTGTGACTTCCTACCAAAAACCAGCTTGCATTGGTATCAGAGCACCTTACCTGAGGACTTGTGGAACAGCAAACATGAAGGCATCATGGATCATAAGACACAGCGTTCCGGACAGAAAGTAGGGCCCAAAGTTGCGAGCAAGTGTCCGTAATAGGCAGAAGCCTGAGCTTTGCTCTTTCTGCAGCTTCCTCAGGAGCTGAGCCTGCTCAGGCAAGCGGGATCCCAACACAGCACTGCTGCTCAGGTCCTTCTCCTGTCTAGAGAGAAAATGAAACATGCACAATAACAATAAGCCTTTGGAATGTACACGTAAAGGTTTGTTTTCTAAATATCAGATATGTATTAGGGAATATGTATTGGGGTCGGTGGTAGCTTAGTGGTTAAGGTTCTGGACTATGGACCAGATGGTCCAGGGTTCAAATCCTGCCTCTGCCAAGCTGCCACTATTGGGTCCCTGGGCATAGCCCTTAACCCACACTTGCTTGTATCAATTATAAGTCGTTCTGGATAAGGGCGTCTGCTAAACGACATGAATTTAATGTAAATGGGAAAAACCCCATGTACTCCAAGTTCCTAAATAAAAACAGAGCTATAAAATAAAGACCACAATACACCATGGGATTCCCCAGACTGTAAAATCCAATTAACTTTTTAAAAATTAATTGTTATCACAAGATCCATTGACCTCAACTCTATCATCAGTCGAAAATGAATTAACAAGCTGACACACCCACAATAGATACTTGTCTCAATGGCGATTGTGTATAATGGTGGCTGGTCGACCCATTTATGATCCAAGTGGCTGGTGTGGGCGTTGGTCAGATACAAACTGTATTACTTTGATTATGTAACTTAGAGTAATTCAAGGAACCCGCAGCCTCATTACACATTAATCTGAACTTTAGTTCATATGTGCAGAAATGTCACATCTAGAGCGCCGAGTCTGTTGTGGGGTGGCTGTAACACATCTCCACACACTGCAATTGAATAATTGCTTTAAATACATTTCAGCACGCCAGTCTTACCCGCTATTGCTTAGGACACAACAATTTCCAAGACGAAAGAAACTCTGACTCATGACTGAATATGAAGGTTTATGGATATGCATGTGCTGAGTATTAGAGATGACGGCAGAACAAACGACCACAGATGGGTCAAACAGTAACACAGTCCCCATGGTGCTTCTCTCTGTTTGCCAAAGTTGTTAACTCACTTTGACTTCAGAACTTCACGTTCTGCTTTTGTAATTAGCCTTATTATTCGCGAGCTCCAACAGAGTTAGAAAGTGCAGTACTGTTGCAGTTTGGTGCGCTCCACGGTCCAGTCCTCTTCCAGATCTGAGAGGATTTTCTCCGATGTATCCTTTTCTCTCAGGCACCACAGATCTTCTGCCTGCAGAGGCGTGCGGTATCCTTTAATGACCAACCTGCAGAAGCACAAACACACGCACAATGGCAGTTAATTAGTTGCACCTATCTTTTCTGTACTCTCACCAGTATTTTATCAGGTACACCTACCAGGTACACTTTTTCTACAATTACTGACTCTAGGCCTATAGTTAAAATGGACCACCAACGCTGACCACTGATCAGCAGTGACAGTGACATGTTGAGTGTAAGAATGTATGAGATGCAGCAGTGTTGTTGGTGTACACAAGTTAGATTTAGTTCACGTGACAACTGTACATTTCTAAGATGCTGATTTGGTGTAAAATAAATATAAAACACTTAACCTCAATGTGAAAATACACTGAATGAGACCTACCTTTTGAACCACCAGAAAAGGAGCTTTGACAAAAATGACGCGTTCTGAACAGGACATGCATTCTGAAAGAACAAATCAAGAGGTACAAATACGTATTTATTTTGGTATATATTTGGTTATACATTTACTGATCCATTTTACTAGTTTCTGTCCATTTTATTAGTTTCACTTACCATACAGAAGCACTTTGTAGTTCTACAATTAGAGACTGTAGTCCATCTGTTTCTCTACATTGTTAGTCTTTTTACTCTGTTCTCTAATTGTCAGGACCCCCACAGATTAGGTACGATTTGGAAGGTGCATCATTCTCAGCACTGCAGCGACACCGACACGGTGCTTAAGTGCATCAGATACAGCAGTGGCTGGATTTGGTTGGACTATTTTCAGTCCAGCAGTAACGCTGAGGTGTTTAAAAAAGCCGATCCACTCATACCAGCACAACACACACTAACACACCTCCAACACATCAGTGTCACCGCAGTGCTGAGAATGATCCACCACCCAAATAGTACCAAATAGTATTAGTGAACAGAGTAAAGGGAACTAAGTATGTAGAGATACTGGACTACAGTCTGTATTTGTATAGCTACAATGTGAATCTATATGGTAAGTGGAACTGATCAAATGGACAATGAGTGTACAGACAAGGAGGTGATCGGTGAGTGTGTATTATGACAATTTAGTAGCAATGGCATATCCTGTAGCTGCTCACAGCAGTGCGAAGGAATTGTAATCTCATTTGGGCATTCCAAGACACGATTCACGCAATTCTGTTGTTGATATATTTTGCGATTTGGGTCATCTGCTCGTTTCATTATCCAACTTCTCTTGGGTTTCAAGTAATATAGCGCTACCCTGACCTTCTCCTGTACACGTTCTTCATGCAGTATTGAATTTATGGTTCCCTTAATGACTGCATGCTGTCCAGGCCTGAAATAGTGAAGCAGTGCCAAAACATGATGCTCCCTCCAACACGCCTCACAGTTGGATGAGGTTTTGCACACTGTGAGGTTGGTACACAATGTTCTTTTTACTTCCTAACTCAGGATTGTTTTTTGTTTTTTGTTTTTTTGCCCAAAACTTTTGTTTCCTCCTATTCAGAAATGTTGTTAGCCTGAAATGTTGTTATCTTGAAATGTTGTCAAGATATGAAAATGACTAATATATACAGTGGTGTTTGAAAGTTTGTGAACCCTAGAATGTTCTAGATTTCTGCATAGATATTGCCTAAAACATCACCAGTCCTAAAAGTAGATAAATAATTACAATTACATATTACGCTTATAGACAAAAATATTATATGTCATTATGTATTGTGGAAGATGATCATTAAATGGAACAAACTTTCAAGCACAACTGTACGCAAGGCAGTACGTGTCTATCAGGGGTGAACAGTAACTAAGTACATTTACTTGAGTAATGTACTTAAGTAGGCTTTTTGAGTATCTATACTTTACCAGAGTATTATATTTTTTGCAAACGTATGACTTTAACTTCACTACTTTTCACTTTGGTACATTTCTATCAAGGTCCTCGTTACTTGTTATATTGAATAAGCTTCGAAAGTCAGTAAAAATGCGATTTTTCAAAGGTGGCGCTGACAAAGACAGCCTATTAAGAATCAGTATAATAGGCTTATATCAAGTTCATATGTGTTATTAAGCGTATTAAGTATTGTAAGTGTTGTGGCAATATTAAAACAATGCAATGTCCTAAGAATTTACTTGTAACACTTGAGTATTATTAAAAGCAAGTACTTCAGTACGTTAACTTGAGTGAAAATCAACTTTCTGCTAGTACAACTTTCACTTGTATTGAAGTAACATTTGACCAATAGTATCTGTACTTTGACTTAAATAATGAAGTTGTGGACTTCGTCCACCTCTGGTGTCTGTAATGACTCGCTGTATGAGTAATTCACATATGTAATTCCAAACGTACACAAACTGTATACAAATATAAAGGAAATGATCCCCAAACGAATTTTAGGGAGTACAGGCTTTACAGTATTTGCTTTCTTGGATAGCCAGACTGGGTAAGCAGAAAGAGCAAACAGAAAATGAGTGAAGGTGTCTGCATGATGCAGTGAGAGCACAGCTGCTGTGTGTGTCTTTGTGTGTGACTAGTACAGCTCAGTTACTACACATTTCCACCCACTGCTGACCTCAGCTCTGAACCTGTACCCATCCACCCTAACACAACCTAGACACAAACACACACAGACAGACAGACGCACACACAAACACACACGTTCTCCACCGGAGGTCTCACTCAATGGCATGTTGTGAATAACTCAGGAAGTGACTGAGCCGGCAGAGGATCATGGGGTGTGGCACTCATGTCTGTGGCTATAACCTCACTCACAATCACTTACACGCATTGCATAGTTTCTTTTTTCTTCAGTCTAGAGCAGAACAGGCTTATCTGACCACTATCTCATCCTTCAAATATGACAGTTGAATACTTCAATAGTTTTTGTGTCTTGTGTATTTTTATGGGTTCTGTCAGGAGATAAGACGAGTCAGTCTTTAAAACATCTTTAACCAATCATACTGTCACTAATGATAAGGTATTACATATAGTATATGGCACAGTAAAAAAGTCTTCGAGTAAATAACAGATGATTCACTGTGGTTATTTGGGTTGGTGCAAAGTTGTTTGTGGGCTGGCGATGGCACTTTGATCAGCAGCGCCTCGTCAATTATTCTTACCTGGAGGACGGCTTTTCCCGGAGGTGCCTGGTCAGCAAAACAGCTGAGGAAGAGCTGGGCCAGTTGCAGGGAAAAGTAAGAGAAGAAGGCCAGATAGTGGACAATATCAGGAGTGAAACCCTGAAATGATACACAATGTATTCAGGTCAGAAAAGCCCAGCTAGACTAAGGCTCTTTACTGCTTGATTGCGCACCACAATTCTGGACCCATAATGAACTGAACACAGACTTTTCAGAATGGATTTTTAAGTGACTGTAAACGTATGCAAACAATCAATGGGTCACATTCAGACAAAGCGTTGTCATATACAGTGGTGTTTGAAAGTTTGTGAACCCCTTAGGAATTTCTATATTTCTGCATAAATATGACCTACAACATCATCAGATTTTCACACAAGTCCTAAAAGTAGATAAAAAAGAACCCAGTTAAACAAATCAGACAAAATATTATACTTGGTCATTTATTTATTGAGGAAAATGATCCAATATTACATATTAGTGAGTGGCAAAAGTATGTGAACCTTTGGTTTCAGTATCTGGTGCAATAACTGAACTAAACGTTTCCTGTAACTGTTGATCAGTCCTGCACACCGGCTTGGAGGAATTTTAGCCCAAGCCCATTCCCCTAATACCATAACAGCTGTCACTCTGTGATGTGTTGTGTGTGTTCGCACGTCACCCAGTAACTGCTTCGCTTCCAGGTCCTTGTCCACAGCATTTTCGATTGGATTAAGGTCAGGATTTGACTTGGCCATCCAAAAACATTAATTTTATTCTTATTTAACCATTCTTTGGTAGAACGACTTTGTGTGCTTAGTCCGTTGGTCTTGCTGCATGACCCACCTTCTCTTGAGATTCAGTTTCAATGGACAGATGTCCTGACATTTCCTTTAGAATTCGCTGATATAATTCAGAATTCATTGTTCCATCAATGATAGCAAGCCTTCCTGGCCCAAATGCAGCAAAACAGGCCCAAACCATGATACTACCACCACCATGTTTCACAGATGGGATAAGGTTCTTATGCTGGAATACAGTGTTTTCCTTTCTCCAAACATAACACTTTTCTTTTAAATCAAAAGGTGATCTTTAGCAAACTGCAGATGAGCAGCAATGTTCTTTTTGGATGAATGTTCTTTCTGATGGTGGACTCATGAACATTAACATTAGCCAATGTGAGAGAGGCCTTCAGTTGCTTACCCTGGGGTTCTTTGTGACCTCGCCAAATATTACACACCTTGCTCTTGGAGTGATCTTTGTTGGTCGACCACTCCTGGGGAGGGTAACAATGGTCTTCAATTTCCTCTATTTGTACACAACCTGTCTGACTGGGGATTGGTGGAGTTCAAACTCTTTAGAGATGGTTTTGTAAGCTTTTCCAGCCTGATGAGCATCAGCAACTCTTTTTCTGAGGTCCTCAGAAATCTCCTTTGTTCGCGCCATGATACACTTCCACAAACTTGTTGTGAAGAGCAGATTTTGATAGATCCCTGTTCCCTGTTCATCCCATTGATTGAAAACACCTGACTCTAATTTCACCTTCATATTAATTGCTAGTCCTAGAGGTTCACATACTTTTTCCACTCACTAATATGTAATATTGGATCATTTTCTCCAATAAATAAATGACCAAGTATAATATTTTTGTCTCATTTGTTTAACTCGGGTCTCTTTATCTACTTTTATGACTTGTGTGAAAATCTGCTGATGTTTTAGTTCATATTTATACAGAAATATAGAACATTCTGCAAAAAGTTCACAAACTTTCAAGCACCACTACAAAGACACTATATAGACAAGTTATTTGACACCCAATAAATTACATATAAAACATGAATTTTGTACTGTATCTGTGGTCATGAGGTCGGCTTCTGATGTTAGGCAATAGGCCCTGACTCATTTTCCTCATTTCAGTGCATTTTCAAGGTGTCTCATGGAGCTGAGTTCAAGGTTCTGTGTGAGCCAGCCAAGTTCTCAATGAGAGTTGCCAAACCAATTCTCTATGGACTTTGTTTAAGGACAGCAGGGCAAAACGTTGATGAACTGACTCATTGGAAGCGGGAATCTATAAATGTGTCATACTTAGAGTCACTGGTGTATCAGTACAACCTATTCTACTAACACTGTTTGACTAGGGAGAATCCAGAACTGTATGCTTTCTATTAAGAATGTGATAAGAGAGTGCTGCTGAAATAGCAGGACTGAATAATTAAAAGGAGTGTCCACAAACATTTGCTTATAGCACAAAGCATTATTAGTGTGTAAGTATTACTATAAAACAACATCATGTGCATAATAACAAAGTGAATAATATAGGATATGTTCTAAAATATGTGCTTTACTTGATGTCACAACAGGCGTGCCCCGGAATTAATGATACCGTAAAATCTTATTTTGAACAATTAAGGCAAATCATGGTGAAAACCAGAGTCTTTAATGGTCTGCTTTATATAAATGAATGGTGCATGAAAGGAATAGTAAACACAGCGAGTCACGCTATGGTCGGGAAACGCATAGATTGTGGTTTCACAAACTAGTGACCTCAATTTGTAGCAGCCAAGTGTGTGTGTGTGTGTTTGTGTGTGTGTGCGTGTATGTGTGTGTGTGTGTGTGTATGTTTACCAGCTCCATATGCAATTCATATCTGTATGTGACTCTAGAAACTTAGAGAAGACTGCTATCACCAGTTGTGAGCCTGTGCCATGTTGTGTGAGGTCCTGCACTCTGCAATGGACTGGTGGAACAACAACCCCAGAGTAAACATTAGCCTGGGCCAAGCAGCACTATGCCAAGATACTGCTATATTCTTCCCCCCACCACAAAACAAAACAGGTTCAGCTTTGGTTTGAGTGGTCAGAAAGTATAGTTCAGTTGAACTGCCTGTCTGTTTTGGCCCCCTTATGCAAGCATAAAGTCAGCTTTAAGCAAGCAAGTGAAGAAAAAAAACACAGTGCGTATTTGTCCTTCCAGGATAACTTTGACCGAGTTTTTTGAAGCAGAGGGTTTGCAGTTTTAAAACTGCAAGCAGAGGTATATGAAGCAATCGAAGATTTATGGAGATATTTTCATTGGACTATATTTGAATAAAATGTCATTTGCCGTGGCTATAATAATAACTCTAAATTATGTTAGCTTTGTTTAGTGCCATAGCCAAAATACATTCAGAAAACACTAAAGAACTGACACCAGACACTAATTTGACTTTATGTTGATAGAGAGTGAAATGTGCTGTCACGTGTAAGGCGTACTTTAGTCGCAGTATTGTACATGCACTCGGCTGTATACCGACACATTCTGGTCAATCGTCAACGTTTCACACTAACACATTTATGTACTCTGCAGTAGTCCATATATTTATGTGACAGCCCATTAAAAAAAACTCAAAAGTGGGGCAAATGGATAGAGTCCTTAAAATAGCTACCACAAAAATGCCCTGGGCGGCATGTGCTTCGGAATGTGTCAACAACGGTGCAAATATGTGTACCATATCCAAAAATATGGGTGCATGTGAGTACATGTTTTAGTACGTGCTGCTCTGTGTGTGTGTGTCAATATGTGTGTTTCTGGGTTTTAGAAGGGAATCGTGAAATGGACGCCCATATTGGGGGTGCGTGTCATTTTTCTCACCTGTTCGATGGCCAGTTGGATCTTGGCTCTGAGGGGCACTAGAGAACACACCACACTCAGTAGCCAGTACAGGAAGAGGACGATGGAGGAGCGGCAGCCCCGCACTCGCTCCCACTGGATTATACACACGGCTAAGACCTATCAAACACAGAAGCCATTCATTTCCCTTGCCTGCGTAAAATGGACATTCTGAGAGCATGAAGGTGTTCTGTAAACACATCTTTGAAAATTAATGGACATAGTAAATGAAAGTAAATGGACAATCATGATGTACTCAAACATTTGGAGTTTTCCAGTAAATGCTATACAATTAAAGGCCATACAAACGTCACTAAGTTTTCTTGGCTGAATAGCTAGCTTAGGTAATTTCCCAACCGTTACTTTGTCCAGCAGATAATAAATGTATTTCATAAATAAAATTTAACAGTCCCCTCTTGTATTTTTAATAACCTATCAGGGCCATGGCATATAAATAAAATAGTCTGTATTTCTGCTTAACAACTCGTGCACTGTTTGTTACGGGATTTCCCTGTGCTCCCGCCCCCCAATGGACCTGGACCAAATTTCTCTAATTTATTCTGTTACACTTTTTTTGTCTTCTCTTTGTTTAGTCAAAACTACCCTTGGCTCATCCCAATTCTTTGTAGTATATTGGTTTTTTTAGTGTCACGCAAAACAAACATTTATCTCCTAGGCGGCTAGATTACGTAAGGCAGGACATTCTGACCAGTTCATCACCAGGCTTTTTAAGCTTTTTCTCAACAATGCCTCCACCAAAGAGAAAACTCCAACCTTCTCCAAAACCAAACCAAAGGTCCCTAACCTCAGTGTGATTAAATAAAACATCTCTGGGAATCTCTTAATCACTTGGTGTGGCCCAGACTTTTCGAGGGATCGCTCGAGACAATACACAAACAGTGTGAGAATGATTAAAAAGACACTAATGGGTGTTTGTTTTTTCTCATTGCAGCGGCCTTGTAATGGGAAGTAATGGCTCCTTTTCAGAGCGTGGGAGGAAGCTTAAGCATCAGTTAAGCCTCAGACCTAGTGCCCACCTAGTAATCATATAGAGGAAGTGCTGAGTGAGTTTGCGTGGCGTGATCAGCGTTATTTGGCTCCTGAATATAGCCGGTGATGCATCTCCATCACACCAGCTCACGCCAAGAAGGGAAGAAGAGGCCCACTCAGCCGCAAAGACTTGGTGCTGGACCAGAAGTGGGATTAGCTTAGGCCAGCTTTGGCTATATCAAGCTCATTTTCCATTAGGCTTATAAGCATCAATGGGCAGTTACATTGTTTTTTAAATGCAAGTAGTGTAGGCTTGAATGAGACTCTTTCTTGGATTGAAGTCATCCAATTGAAGGGTGTTTTGGATAATACGACCCAGAGTTCTAATAGCTCTCAGGGTCATACTAGACAGACAAAAAGAACACTCTCTGTTTTTGGTCATATCGTGTTGGGGTGGTTTTTACTTTCAACTACTTGATTACATATGCTTAGGTATTATGCAATCCAAAACAATAGGTGGTGAAGAAGGTGGGCAATATTTGTACATGGAGTTAATAAGTCACCTGATTGCAAGCCAGATCTTTTGTCCCCCCATTTCCTTGTTCTAAGCTTGGCTATTACTAGTCACACTGCTGTGTAGTTTACTATTTACACAATTAAGTATATGATCATTCAGTGAGGGACAGATTGAGCGAGGGATTTGGACTCTATCAATCTCTCTCTCTCTCTTTATCTCTCTCTATCTATCGATCATATTTAAAGTATTTTGCCAATTACACTTCAGTAACAGCTATTTCTCTGCCTTATCTCCAGACAAAACACGTCTTACCACAGTGAGGCTGCGTATGACGGGACTTAGTAGAAAGACGAGGTGGTGGTGGATTTCCTGGTTATGCTCCAGCAGGATGTAGAAAAATTCCACGAAGCCAAAGGAGGCCAAAAAGAAGCCCAGCAACTGTGGAAGACAGATAAGAACGGATCTCAGACCTGGGTGAGAACTCATCTGACTCATTCTTCCGGAAATGCTTATGGTCACTCATTACACTGCAGGAGTAGAGTTATGTATTGAGGCCGGAAGAATGGTTTTTGTAGGCGTGATGGGTCTTGAAATCTTTTAGAGTTACACTGTGAAACCTCACACTGACCTTTGGTGCTTGGTTTAGTAACTGTGCTTGGTGCAACTGTAAATTCCACAGACAACATTAATCTGCCTTTTTCTATGAATGGACAGCATATTATTCATATTTACCAAATGACTCTACGATAATCAGTGTATTACTCGGAAAACTCAAACAAGCACCAGTATGTTACTCTCGCCCGACTAGCTTTTTTTGTGGTTCTGGGCCGCTCGCCCATATCACAACCTGGCTCTCGCAAACTGTCCCTCAGCTGGACACCTTCCTGCCTCGTTTAACATTTAATACCTACATGGCTCTTTTGGTAATGCATCAAATTAAGCTTATGCTGATTCAAAACCACTGTACAAAGCTGAAATCTTAGCCTTTACTACAGCTCTCACTGTAATTCCCATTCACTATCCTTAAACTGTGTCATATTTGCATGACTCTAGCACTCTCCTTTTTAGATTTTCCAAGTAATATACCTCATCCTATGACGTCCAAACTGTTCACGAGCCAGACAGGCAGTGCCATGTTTGCTTTGGTTCATGTCTCTCCAGTGTAGCTTTCAAATGCTCAGTCCTGTCCACTGAGCCTTATAGCATCTTGCCGGATTTAATTCCTTTCAATCCCATTTTATGTTTCACTGCTATTATGGGATTAACCTCTAATTTCAACAAGCCTGAGCTTTGTGCCACGTGTGCCGAACAAACCGCTGTACTTGGAAACCGGATTGGCTTAAAAAGCTTCCTTTGAATTCAGACTCACTTACCAGCTTGGCACTGCAGAGCAGTGAGAGGGGAAGACGGCCTCGGCCATGGCAGTACAGATGCAGGCAGTAGAAAGGAGAGCAGAGCCACAGGTAGATACAAGGTGTCCACACTAGTACTGTGTTCTGAAAGCAGTCGCTCAGTTCCGGGGCATGTGTGTACCATGTCTGGTTCCAGTCCTGGAAGGTAAGGAAATGTGCAGTGAAGCAGACACTTGTGGTTGTACGTGGCTTTTTAGCGCAAACTTATTTTAGAGTTCCGTGGACATTTTAAGCGCACGTTCAAGCGATATCTGTTTAGCTGTTGCTAACGTAATGTCTGAAGCGACTTATTTAGCGACAAAGTTGAATCATATTGGTCTAACCTGTCCTTTCAAATTATAAGCTTAACAAAACCACTGCGACCATCAACAGGCTTCTCTGAAAGCAACTCGACATCCACACGTGGGCCGGAATGTACTACAATGTCCAAAATCTGGGTGATTTCATCGGGCGGTCTGACCCAAATGGCTAACTTTGTTTAGTGCGCTGGTGCAAAGTTGTCCAGGAAAGACTGGTGGTTAAGCTCCAGAGATGGATCTGCACAACATGTGCTGTCGTGGTTTTGTTAATTGTGCCATTCCATCTGCTGTTGATGTGAAAGGCCATTGGAATTCCAAGGGCAGTCTGGTAGTGCCACACCATAACTTTTAATGCCACATGATTGTGTTTTTGTTGTAGATTAACTGGATATTACTGATTTTTGCATATACTATATGGACATAAAATAATGTGTTGATGTACCACCTGTTTAATTAAAACCCTGTTAGAGTTTTAAGTAGTAAGACAAGATTAAAACGCCTGACAGTCCATAGTAACTACATTTCTTGCTAATAAAGTCCCTCAAAAACTCAACAATTTAAGGGACATCATTATGGACATAACTTAGAACCTGTCGCATAAGAGCAAACACATTCGGGAGCAGGTGCTGAGCATCAGTGATGAAGTCACAAGATATGCAACAGTCAAATATAAAACATAAAAAAATCTTTAAAATTAAAACACAAGCATGATATCTGCCCAGCTAAGATGTGTCCTTCACCCAGAGGTTTGTTTTTTGGTTTTATTGGGACTTCAGCACATATCTGGCTATATTTATGGCATACACATGTATAACATTTGTGGATATTGTGGATATTTGATCATTAATTACAGTACCGATTAAAATAGTAGAAAGTCATACATTTTCTAAAATTTCAAATAATAAATAAGTTGTGTTTTCTTTGTGATAGAAAGGTTGTCTTGTGAAATTGTGAGCAGGGCTGCACTCACCCAGAGAGGGTCAAGGCCACTGAGGCCGCAGAAAGTATCCATTCAATCTCCTGGTTCTGAAGCAGCCACACTCTCTGGCTTTCTTGGGTTATTCGGGATATTCTTCTGTCACACGACAAGGGCGTGTGCCAGTCCAAGTCCTTCTCTCTCTCTGAATGATTGCTCTTCTAGGGATTTTTGTTTCTCTCTCTCTCCCGTACACCTTGTGCCTGGGAGCTCCTTGTTTCTCAGACTGCTGAAAGTTGGTCTGTTTTATGGCTGCCAGCTACTTAGGTGGGTGGTTATATTCTCTCTCTTTTCTCCCTCCTCCTGGTCACCCGTTCCCTCTAGTTCTATCCCTCCCTTTCCCACTCTTCTTCTCTCCCTTTTGCTCTTACTCTACTCCCCCCCAACCCCAACTTTCTGTTATATTCTATCTAACTGTCAGACACTGACTTGACTCTTATGAAAGCACCTGGTCAGTTCTGGTTAAGCGAACAGATAGACCATTACAATCCAAACAGGACCCTATGAAATAGCTGCCTGTCAGCACAGAGAGGTGATACTTCTTGGAAAGAGTTTCAGCAGTGTTTTGCAGTGCCAGAGACAACTGGTCCTGTCCTGACCACACAAGACAGTCAAGCAGATTTATGCGCACACACAGTTTGGAGTTAACAGGCAGGCTTGCTTTGTGTATTAAGTATTATAGCTTTCTATTATGTCTGTCTCTTTTGAAGCTGTTGGTCTTCTGTTATGAGCTGCCATCAGTCGAGCAGATGCTCGTCATCGTGCGCCGACATCCTGGAAAAGCCAGGCATGACGGCGGAAAGTTTTAGGCCAACCTTGGCCAGGGCGCTGGAGCTAAGACATGGAAAATCCCAAGGATGGACGAGTCTACCCACACTGTCCATGTGAAGGCATGTCATACAGCAAAGCAAATAAATATACCACTTTCATTCAGCTGATGTAAATGTTTACATTTCCGTGAATCTGTTTTTACATCTTGTAAAATGTCTTACATTTGTATTAAACTATTACTTGATTATCTCAATTCATTTACTCTGGACTGGAATTCAGAAATAGCTTTGCAAGTGCTGATCCACCAGCCTATGGTTTGGAGCAAATTCTACTAAACTGCTGCCACTGTGGTTAGACCTATGCTGAATCAGCATTACTTGGAAGAGTGTTTCTGCGTAGAAATAACAGGAGTATTCAGATTAAATAATGTTACTCGAAGTCCTGTATTTGTTCAACCTAAGACCTACTTACCTCTAAGCAGTTGCATGACAAATAATCTGAAACTGTCTAGATTTTCTATTTAATTACAGTGGTACTTCTGTTTTTGACCACCTGAGAACTCATCGAATTTGGTTCTCGGTGCATTTGGACTAAAAAAATTGTCTCGGCTCTTTTCATTTGTATGGTACTCGGTGCACTTGCTTAACCTTGTATGACTCGAGTCGAGCCACACGACTCGTTTCAGCCAAAACTTGATTCATGATTCATGATTCGGTACACAGTGATTCAGTGATTCAGGGTCGCAGCAGCTCTCACTCAGTGAAGATATCTGCTGTGTTTCTCGTGTTTGTCTTTATTTTTTCATCTACAGTACTGCATTCTTAGTACAAATAAGTACCCATGAGTCCTAAAATGGTTAGAAATGACAGCCAACCGAAAGGAAATCAGGAACTGAATCCTCTCGGCTTTCAGGCTGCAGTTAGCATTAGAAGCTATGCCATGTAGCTAAGCTATGAAGCACATGAAGCAGATTTGGTTACTGACCAGGTTGTTGCACTCTGTGGAGATACGTGCCTTAATATGTTTTACCAGTTTTTCTTTTTATACTTCCCGAGTCTCAGTGCTCCTCGTGTCTTGGAGGTCATATGACCAGACCAAGAGTGCCCACACATTACAGTTAAAGGGCTCTTTTCTGTAATATATGGGTACTCCTGGTCTGTACACATGACAACCAAACCAGAGTGGCTCAGTAGGTAGACCACTGGTGCCCAGAGCTGAGCGTCTGTGGTTCACCTCTGGTGAAGAGAAGTCTGTCCATTATGGTTCCTGGCTCTGTGGTCCAGGTAAGATTGCTGATCCCCCAGCTCTCTAGGTGCATCAGCACCATTAAGTCCAGCTCTTGGTCAATTGGCACCATGCAAGCCCAGTACTACAACTCAAAGTCAGAAAAGGTTGGGACAGTATGTAAAATGCATATAAAGAACACAGTGTTTCATGACATTGACTTGACTTTTATTTCATTGCAGGACAGTATGAACCTGAGATGTTCATGTTTTGTTGGTCAATTGTATTTTCATTTGGTTAAAAAAACATTCATCCTCAAATGGGAGCGAAGGTTCAATTTAGAGCTTCAGTCTTTGATGAGCAGAGAATGGCCAGGGGTTCTCCCGTTTGTCAACAAATGCATGGGATTTGCTATTTCTCCCCACTGCATCATAATATCATTAAATGATTGTCAAGGAATCGGGAGGAAAATCAAGATAAAGGCAATGGCACAAGAATATAAGCTGCGTTGTGGGCCCTTGATCTTCAATCCCTCAGGATGGCATCTGGCATCAAGAACCACCCAAATGGCCACTTAAACCTTTGCTGTGCCAAAAAAGATTGCCTGATGTTAAACCATGTCCAGAGAGCCAGCATCGCCTTCTCTGGGGCTCGGCGACACAAAAAGCCAGGCACTGTCATGGTTATGTGGTGAGCCATTGCCTTAGCAAAGGGCATGTACACTCCTGTGATAAATTATCAACAATTGGTATATGGTCATTATGCCTTCACTAAAAACAAAAAAGATTGAATGGGGGCCGAAAGACACTCTTTCTTCTTTTTCTTTGCCACAAGCATATGTACATAGGACATTGTCGGATGTAGCGAGGGTCATGAGATGACTTGATAGCAGAGATATGCGCCCTTATGCGTAATGCCAGCCATGGGTTGATTCCGGGAAAACACGCTCACTGGAACATAAGTGCATCGACAAGATCGTAGACTCTTCGGAACCTCAGATGAGCTTCTAAAGCCTATAGAGATAACACCAAAAGATGAACCAAGTACTGCATAAGATAGGCACAGCTAGTGATAAGATGGTAAGACATATGAATTGCAGTATGCCATGCATGCTATATACAAGCTGGAGTGCCTGAAATTAGTATGTCAGCCCCCCCCCGCCCTCTAGCATAGATGTACGAAGGCGATCTTACACGGTCTATTTTTATCTCGGATGAATGAATGAGCTTAACAATCATCAGTCCTAAAAGTAGATTAAAGAGAACCCAAGTAAACCAAATGAGGCAAAAATATCTACACTTATGGTCATTTATTTATTAGGAAAATTATCAAATATTACTATTAGTGAGGGGGCAAAAAGTATGGGAACCTCTAGGAATTAGCAGTTTAGCAGTTAATTTGAAGGTGAAATTAGAGTCATGGCATTTTCAAATCAATGGGTGTGACAGTCAGGTGATGAGTGGGCACCCTGTTTTATTTAAAGAATCTATCAAAAGTATGCTCTTCACAACCTGTTGTGGAGTGTTATCATGGCACGAACAAAACGGACCATTCCTAAGGCTCTCAGAGAAAAAGAGGTGCTGATGCTCATAGGCTGGAAAAGGTACAAAACCATCTCTAAAGAGTTGGACTTCACCAATCCCACGTCAGACAGATAGTGTCAAATGAAAGAAATTCAAGATTGTTACCTCTCCAGGAGTGGTCGACTGACAAAGATTCACTCCAAGAGGGGCAAGGTGTGTTGTAATAGATTACATGGCAGCCATCTTGATCAAAGCCTACACATAGTTAATTGTAGATATACATTGAGAAAAGGACAGTTTAGGGGTAGGTGTTTGGCAGCAACAAGTAATTTTTAGAGCAGCAATTTTCTGAACTGAATCTATCGGGGGTTCATGCGTTCTACCTTTTTACAGATGTATTTGTTGTTACCAGCAGAGTAATGACCGAATCCAAACACAGATAATTTTTTAACTCAGGTGAAATAAAGTGAGAAATAAAGTCCAAAGAAAAAGTTTCAAAATGTTCTCTGCGGCACCTGGTCAAGTGGTTTTGTTGTTAGTGATTCATTTGCTTAATCAGTTTGTTTACTCCAGTGAGCACCCTTGTTAATGTATACTTAATGCCAACATTACCTGGCGCCACCATTACTTAATGATTGGTTTTTAAAAGAGTGGTTCCCAAGTGCGGGAGCTAGTGCTAAGGATGCTTGCAAGGCAAATGATATGAGGCATTGCCCTTGAAACCAGAAAATGTACACAAACAGTTTGGGAAACCATTGAAACCATTAAAAACGTTTACGATTTTAGTTGTCACTAAAATCATTTAAATCATCCTACATGATTAAACCTTTTTAAAAAGTTTTCAAACAACAACTCCAGAAACCTTATGTATCATTCCGGTTAAGATTAAAACTCGGATAGTCTCAAGGAACAATCCAACAGAGTCGGCAACCTACGCATTTCATGCACCAATGAGTACAGAACCAGAATGGCTTTTTATGTGTTGTATTATTTTAATGGTGGAAAAAAGTTGAATTAAAACTACAAAAGAACAGCTATTTGATTTATCATCATATATTCATTGAAGTGTGTTTCTAAACCCAATTTACTCTGGACTGGATATTTAACCAAAACACACTTGCAGTGGACTACAAGAGCTTTTTAATTGAGGCTTGTGGGCTGTGGTTTTCATTGAAGCCTGCTGAAGAATGCTGTTGAACCACATTGAATCAGCATTATCAAGCACCAAAATTTATACGAACCCGCAATTGATATGCAGGGACTTATTAGTTTTAAAAACCCCAAGTCAAGGACCTACAAACCCCAAATCAGAAAAAGTTGGGACGGTATGGAAATGAAAATCAAAAATATAGCAGTGTTTCGTACTTTCCTTGGATTTTTATTTCATTGCAGCAGTATGATCCAAAGATATTTCCAGGTTGTTTATTGAGTCAAACCTTTAATTCATTTGTTAATGAACAGCCATTGCTGCATTTCAGGTCTGAAAACACTTCCAAAAAAAAAGGTTGGGACAGGGACAATTTAAGAGTAGTATGGGGGGAGGACAAAAAAAGTAACTAGTGCATTGTGATTGCAAAACAGGTGAGTCAACATGTGACATGGCAACAAAAGCAGTTATCCACGAATGGCTAAGTCTTTGATGAGCCAAGACAGGCAGGGATCTCCAGTTATCAAAAAATACATGAGAAAATATTGACATGTGTAAAAAAATGTTCCTGAAAGCAAAACTGGAAAGGGCAGTCCTACGTTTTCTGAATGGCTTGTGTGATGGACGTGCCTGAAAAGATGTCGTCTTGAAGGTAGCTTATGTTGCTCTAAAAATCTCAGGGGTACTTTTCTGCCATTAATGCTGTCATCACAGGAAGTCGTAAATGATCTTTGCCAAGGGCACTGGCACAACCCCATACCAGGACAGCCTGGTGTTTTGGACTTTTGTTGCTGCTAACAGTCTGGATGGTCTTCTTAATCTTGGTCTGGTGCACATGGGCATCCATACTTCCAAAAAAGCTTTGGAATACTGATTGGTCTGACCTCAATTACACATTTCCACTGTGTGATGGTCCTCCTAGATGGCTCCAAGCCCAGAGGCAGTCGGACACTGCTCTGGACATGATTAACACAAGTCTTCTTTGTGCCACCGTAATGTTTTAAGTGCCATTTGGGAATGGAAACTGTATTGTAGTAGTACTTGATAAAGATTGATAAAGTAATCCCTGCCATGTTGATCCTATCAGATATTGATGGATGACAGTTTTGATGCAGTGCCCTCTGAGGGATCAGTGATCACACATCTTTAGTTTAGGCTTAAAGGTCCCATCCCCTTTTACGCACTGAAAATTTCTCCAGATCCTTGAATTGTTTAATGATATTTTGCACTGTAGAGGGAGGAGAAAGAAATTGTAATTCCCTTCCAATTTTCTTTGAGAAATTTTTTAAAACATTCAATAATTTTCTTACACATTTGTTTGATAAACTGGAGATCTTGCTCATCTTTACTCCTCAACGATTCAAGCCTTTCATGGTACTGCCTTTGTACCAAATTCATGATTACAACTAAATGTTGAAAGTACCTGTTTTTGAATCACACCTCTTTTTTTTTTACCTCATACTAGACATAATTGCCCCCATCACTATTATTTTGGAATGTGCCAGGACTGAAGGCAGGGGAATGGATGTTTATTAACAAATGAAATAAATTTGACCAGAAAAAAACCTGACAATATTTGGTTAATACTGTCTGCAATGATATAAAAGTCAAAGGAAAAAAGTACAGAAAACACTGCATACTATATTTTATTGCATTTTCCATGCCATCAAAACTTTGTCTGATTTAGGTTGTAGTTCGTCAAGCCAGAGCGTACCACAGGACAACACACATACAGTGTGTATTAATCAGGTGATCTGTTGGATTTCTAGGCCCATCCCATGTTATTTATCGAGCCAAACAGATAATGAGCATGGATTATGCAATAATAAGGACAGCCCAATGATCTGTGTGTGTTTTAGGAGAAAAAAACATGTCTTTCCAGGATATAAAGTAACTTTTATATGATCATTTTCTTCCGATTTAGTCACTGGCATTCATACAACAGTTAGGGAAGAGCAATACACAGTGGGGAGGGTGTAAGAGCTGACACATGCTTCTACTAGACTGTTGAAACCATGCACTGGTTTGTTACTGATTACAACCTCTCGCAACAAAAAATAAAACCAGGGGTGATCAAAACTGCCCAAATTAAAAACACAATGAGCTCACAGATGCACAGATGGACTAGTGCTGCTTTAATCAAAAAAGAAGGGTTTACACAAAAACAGATCAAATTATGCTCTTTTGGATTCAACAAGGGGGCAGGGTCGAGTTCTTAAAACGAGCACGTTTAAAAACATTTAACAGTCCCTCAGGAATCTGGGAGAAACAACTGGATGCGGAGGATCAACTAATATAAACTAAAATCTAACGATTAACTTCCACTAAAATCAGGTTATACTGTTAAGGTGGCCATATTCAAATAAACCTACTTTATATTAGCTTCGGTGAAGTGACAGGAGGTTGGTCAGTTCAAATCCCAGCTCTGCCACTAGGGGCGTCATCAGTAGTGATGAGAATTCTCTTTTGACTCGGCTACCAAGCGGTCCTTTAGATTTTTTTGTAGCTTAATTTATTACCAAATTATGTGTAAAATGAATTACTAATGTAAAAACACATAATATCCGATGTTTGTTATTATTAATAAGGTTTTTATTTATACACTCACAATGGAACACAGTAAAATAAATTATAAAATACAAAAACGAAGACCCATCTCAATTACAGGTACAATCTGGTCTCAGGTCTCTGATTGTGTATTATTTGTAAATTTGCAACTATACTGCTCAAAAAAATAAAGGAAACACTTAAACAACACAATATAACTCCAAGTGTTCCCTTTATTTTTTGATCAGTATATATACAGGTATATATTCCTGTCACTCATTTTCCTACCTTATCTAGGTGTAGTCTGACTATTTAAAGAGCAAACTCCTCTCGCTCTGTGTTCCCTGCGCTGTTACTGTGTCTGTAACAGACAGACAATCAGGTGCGGCAAAATAAATATATATATATTTTAGATTAGATTCAACTTTATTGTCATTACACATGAACAAGTACAACGCAACGAAATGTGGTTTAGCGTTTAACCAGAGGTGCAATAAGCAGCAATGTGTCGGAATGTAAAATAAATAAAAAGATATATAAATCGGCTCACAGTCCGGAACCGGCTCCCGTCGTTCATTTCAAAGAGTCGGCTCTTAGAGCCGGATCGGTCGCGACCGACACATCACTAGTCATCAGACACACATGAGGCATGTACCCCAGTAAAAGGTTGCTGTGGCACACTGAAATCACAGCGGTAAAAAGTCAGTTTTATCTTGAATTGCTGAACAGAACTTCAGGACATGCCATGCAACTTCACTACAGGCACTACATTTCTCTTAATCCCCCTACATCAAAAGCTTGGTTATTGCCCTCAGTCAGAACCAGTTTTGTTCTGTTTTTTTTTTATTTTTTTTTTATTTTTTTGCGTGGAGTAATGGACAGCCACAAATATTTAATGAATGCAAGTCATAAAAAATTATATAGTGTTGATTTGTTCTTAATTTCTCATCCTTGCCAGGGTAACACCCACTTGTCAGAGTAACCCCAGTGTTAAATCACTTAATCTGTTTAGTGTTTAACAGGCTTATTTGTTATGCACAGAGTGCCCCTACGAGTAATTGTCAAGCAGAGGGGTACAGCTGTACCCCTCTAAATTCCCAGTATGACAAGCAGTCTAGAAACCCCCTTTTTTTTTCTTAAACCAATTTTAAATTATGAATTTTATTGATATGGAGCCAGGAACACTGACAATAACTCCAAACTAATGTGAACCCACTGACCTAAATCCTGGTGCCCCACCAAAACTATGGGTCCCTCAGAATTTTTATAGAGCTGTCAACACTTGTGTCCCTGCCATATTTCAAGCTCCCCCTATATCAGAGTGTAAACAATGCAGGCCAGAAGCGTTATACAGACTGATGAATGGAAGCATTCCTTGTGGTTAACCATGAAGCCACCAGGGGTTTGACTAACCGACTTTAGACAAGTGAGTGACCATGTTATTATGTCTGAAGAAGAAGAAGGAGCAGGGGCAAACAGCTCGAAACACTGCAAGAACTGTGCCACACGTGAATGTATGGCAATAACAGAGTACCCAGTTCTGGGAGGGCCATCTGTTTTGCTTTGGTTTTGTGCCAGCCATGACGAAAAATCTAGTATATAAAATAGTAAATAATGCTCTAAAGCAGGAGTTTCACATTTTGAAAGAATCATTTAGGCCCAGTTCTACTTTTACTGTACTAAATGTATATAGTAAAGAACAGAAAACATATGATATGATGCTTAAAAAGAATCTTTGCTGCTTTATAAGGAAAAGAAAGGGTGTTGTCATGCATTCTGTGCTACTGTCAAGAATTATGTGAATTACATTATTAATCAGTTAATTATTTATTTGGGACCTGTACTTATGGTCCAGAAGAAGAAGGAAGAAGAGAAGAAGAAGAAGAAGGAGCAGGGGCAAACAGCCGAAAACACTGCAAGAAAACGTGCCACAAGTGAATGTATGGCATAACAAGAGTACCCAGTTCTGGGAGGGCCATCTGGTTTGGCTTTGGTTTTGTGGCCAGCCATGACGAAAAAATCTAGTTATAAAATAGTAATAATGCTCTAAAGCAGAGTTTCACCATTTTTGAAAGAATCATTTAGGGGCCCCAGTTCTCTTTACTGTACTAAATGTATATAGTAAAGAACAGGACAGGGCAACCATATGATATGATGCTCAAAAGAATCTTTGCTGCTTTACAAAGGAAAAGAAAGGCTTGTTTGTATGGATTCTGTGCTACTGTCAAGAAGTATTGTTGGAATTACATTTAGTACTCAGTAATTATTATTGGGGACCTGCTACTTACTGGTCACTCTATTTAAGTACACGTTCAGCTGCTCATTAACACAAAATATCTTAATCAGCCAATCACATGGAAGCACTTAATGCATTTAGGCATGTAGACATGGTCAAGATGACCTGCTGAATTTCAAACCATCAGAAGCTGCAGAATGAGGAAGAAAAGTGATGTAAGTGACTTTGTACATGGCATGGTTGTTGGTGCTAGATGGGCTGATCTGAGGATTTCAGAAACTGCTGATCTACTGGAATTTTCACACACAGCAATCTCTAGGGTTTACAGAGAATGGTCAGAAAAAGAAAAAAATATCTAGTGAGTGGCAGTTCTCTGGGTGAAAATGCCTTTATATGTGTTGTATTTTCCTTGAATAGGTTTGATTGAATAAATGTAGTAGTATGGTTCAACCCTATTCAGTGATTTTCTCAGAAGAGGACAGTTAAGCTGTTGTTCATGCCAGAGGTCAGAGAAGAATGGCCAGACTGGTTTAAGCTTATAGAAAGAACTCAAATAACCACTCGTTACAACCAAGTTATGCAGAAGAGCATCTGAATACACAACACGTCGAACCTTGAAGCAGATGGGCAACAGCAGCAGAAGACCAAACGGGGCACTACTCATGTCAGCTAAGAACAGGCAACTGAGGCTACAATTTTCACAGGCTCACCAAAATTGTACAATAGAACATCGGAAAGCGCTGCCTGATCAGATGAATCAGATGGTAGGGTCACAATTTGGCTTAAACAACTTTAAAACATTCATCCATCCTGCAATCCTACGATCCTTGAGGGTGATTTCTTGTCACACACTGGACTCCTTAATACCAATTCATCATTGTTTAAACACCACAGCCTACCTGGGTATTGTTGTGGACTATGTCCATCCCTTTATGTCCACAGTGTACCACCTTCTGATTGAAAATAAAGCACCATGTCACAAAGCTCACATCATCTCAAACTGGATTTCACGAACATGACAATGAGTTCACTGTACTGAAATGGCCTCCACAGTCACCAGATCTCAATCCAATAGAGCACCTCTGGGATGTGGTGGAACGGGAGATTCGCATTATGGATGTACAGCTAACAAATCTGCAGCAACTGTGTGATGTTATGACATCAATATGGACTAAAATCTCTTGGGGAATTTCCAGCACCTTGTTCAATCTATGCCACGATGAATTAGAGCAGTTCTGAAGACAAAAGGGGTCCAATGCAATACTAGCAAGATGTCCTGTCATGATGATGCAAGCCTAAGCATCACTCTGCGTCCTTTCCACGCAGGGGGGCTGTTCCCTCCTGCAGTAGCTTTCTATAAAGACCCCACTTCCTGTTCACTTCTTGTCTGGTATTCGATCACTGGTTGTCTTGGCTCCTGTATGATCCGGTCTCCTGCCTGTTTGGTCAGGGTATTCTTTGTTTGGTTTGTGTGTGTGCTCTCTTGTGTTGTTACTAGTAGCCTCCGTTCTGTGTCCTTAACGGTAGATTGCTTATTGTTTGTTGAGACTGTGTGGAATTGTTGATTTAGTGGGACGTTAGTGTTAGCCACATACAGCGGTGCTTTAGAATTCTCTAATTTCTGCATAAAATGAACCTAAATAAACATCAGATTTTCACACAGTCCTAAAAGTAAGATATGAAGAGAACCCAGTTAAACAAATGACACAAAAATATTATCCCTTGGTCATACTTGATCCAATATTAAAATATTAGTGAGTGGCAAAAGATGTGAAACCTTTTGCTTGGCTTTAAGTTATCTGGCGTGGACCCCCCTGTGCAGCAATAAACTGCAACTAAAGCGTTTCCTGTAACTGGAACTGCACCACCGGTTGGAGGAATTTTACCCATTCCTCCGTACAGAACAGCTTCAGGCTATGGGTGTTGTGGGTTTCTCACCTTTAACTGCTCCACTTCAGGTCCTTCCCCAACTTTCGATTGGATTAAGGTCAGGACTTTGACTTGGCCATTCCAAAACTGAACTTTATTCTTCGTCCGGCCAGATGGGATTAAGGTTTCTTATGCTGGAATGCAGTGGTTTCCTTTCTCCAAAACAATAACGCTTTTCTTCTTAAACCAAAAGTTCTATTTTGGTCTTCATCCCATCCACAAAAGTGTTTCCAAATAGCTTTTTGGCTTGTCCACGTGATCTTTAGCAAAACTGCAGACAAGCAGCAATGTTCTTTTTTGGAGAGCAGTGGCTTTTCTTGCTGCAACCCTGCCATGCACAACCATTGTTGTTCAGTGTTCTTGATGGTGGACTGCATGAGCATTAACATTAGCCAATGTGAGAGAGGCCTTCAGTTGCTTAGAAGTTACCCTGGGGTCCTTTGTGACCTCACCAACTATTACATGCCTTGCTCTTGGAGTGATCTTTGTTGGTCGACCACTCCTGGGGAGGGTAACAAAGGTCCTGAATTTCCTCCGTTTGTAGACAATCTGTCTGACTGTGGATTGGTGGAGTCCAAACTCTTTAGAGATGGTTTTGTAACCTTTTCCAGCCTGATGAGCATCAACAACTCTTTTTCTGAGGTCCTCAGAAATCTCCTTTGTTTGTGCCATGATACACTTCCACAACGTGTGTTGTGAAGAGCAGACTTTGATAGATCCCTGTTCTTTAAATAAAACAGGGTGTCCACTCGCACCTGATTGTCATCGTATTGATTGAAAACACCTGACTCTAATTTCACCTTCAAATTAATTGCTAATCCTAAAAATTAAACTTCTGACTTATCAGAACTTTGGACTTATGTCTGCCTCAGTCTCCTGCCATGTATATTCGTGACAGTAGTTAATAAAGTGTGCATATCTTTTTAAAGTTACGTCATTACATTTTATTTTTTATATCATATTATTATAAATTATTATAATTCTTGTCATGGAAATGACACAGAAGTATACACAGATGTACAAGTGACACACGTTTTAGAAACACTGGTATTAAGGATAGCAAATAAGATGGGTAGAATCAGTTGTGCAAGTTTTGCCTGCTGAAAAATGTGATTTTTCAAATTACACGTATATAGTTTATGCGTCATCAGCTTTAAGAGGTCAGTCCAGTATGACAAAAGCATTGAATAACCAGTCTGGGGTTTAAAAATAGAAACCAGTCTAAATCATACATAGGTCGTAGACTTAATATGAGACTTCTGGGGGTGGCAAAGGTCTCGTACGTCTGTGAAATATCTTCAGATGTGTTTGAAGCTTTTGGCTCTGTAAACTATTTTTTCAAATGGTGACAAATCTGGCAACAATGAATCTGTGTCAATGCACTTGCGCCAGATTCCTGCTGGATATATTTATGTAAGGTCCGACCAAGAGCACTAAAACTGCCTTGGATCCACACCACTAAGTGTAATGCCCTATGGAGCAGTCAAGACTTTTAACACTAGTGGTATAAGGAGCAGAAGCCAGAGAGGTCCAGTGCACTGGACTGAAGCCCTGTCTTGGCACAGAGCTCTGTGTGTGTGTGTGTGGGTGAGAGACAGAGAAAGAGAGAGAGAGAGAGAGAGAGAGAGAGCGAGCGAGAAAGGGAAAGCAAGAGCAAAATGTCCATGTTGCCGTCTAGAGGGCAGAGTCAAAGTCCTGCTTGGCCAGACCGACTCATTCACCTCCACTTCCTCTCTCATTCACTAAAGAAAAACAGTCTGGTAAAAAATAATCGTGTAATTTCTGGCCCACTCTCTCCGAAAGGGAGGGGGTAGGGGACAAATATAGCATCTGCACAGAAAGTGGTGCCCAAGCCTATTAAGGCCCAGCTTTGAGGAGCAAGCAAGAAAATATGTTTCTTTATTTTTTTAGGAACAGGGTAGACTGTGGCTGTGTGCCAAGGAGCGGTAATTCCAGATGTGTCAGCCTACGCGTGCAATTATGACTCGACTTGTTTTCCTCCACAGTCCTCCCTCCGTACCACACAACCACATATACACACATCCTCTCTAATGCTGCCTGAGACTTCTACCCCCTCCTTCCTCCCGTCTCACCCGTGGGTCTGATGGTCAGACTCTGTGAGGAGCCTCGTGTGTTGTCTGAAGGCAGCTCTCACAGGCTACTGCTAGCCCGTCAACATCAGAGACCTGTCTGGAAATCGCTCCAACAATATCAACCAAAAACCATATTCACACCCTAACGATGGGGATGTAATGTGTAATGATCGATGAGTGATGGTACTGTCTGTATGTACAGCTTTTCATCATATAAGATATAAGAGAGCCATTCTATGCTTGTGTCCATCCATCTACTCCTACCGAGTCTTGAAAATAATCATGATATTTCTCATGGAAAATGTTGTTGACGTCCCACTTTTTCATGGGAAATGGCCTCAAATAAACTCATGGCTGTGTATGATGAGTGGTGTTCCATGGTAAGATGCCTAGAACCACAAGAGGAAGAAGAGTGGCTTACCAGATTTCACTGACTAAATCTTGGGTATTCCCGCCCGGATTAGAGCCGTACTGGAAAAAGTGATGTACCGATAACCTCGTCACATCAACAACTCTTCAAGATAGTTCAAAAAGAAAGTGTCTCCGATTCATGTCGACATAAACCTTACTGAATGTATAACTTTACAGAGAGGCTACCATTAGATGTACTGTGAGCTTTTGCCTATCTTAGCCTTTTCATCCTGTTCCCCTTCTGAAAATGTGGTTACTTGGCTGCTACCCTTCCCAAAAGACTATTCCTGATCAAACTTTTTCAGACTGTAGAAGGGTCAACTGGGCATCCTGATAAAACTTCCAGATGCTGCTATTGCACAAGTGTAAGGGGAGGTCACACTAAATACTTGTCACTGTAGCCAATAAAAGACTACAGGTTTTTTTTTGTTTGTTTGTTTACTATAAATTCTACATTACAAATTTCCTCTATTTCCCACTGTATATTGATCCAGATCACACAATGTCCATTTCTTCCAAAAAAAAGATCTGGAATACTGATTGGTCTGACCATAATACACAATTCCCCTGTGTGATGATCCATCCTAGATGCCTCCGAGCCCAGAGAAGTTGATGCTGCTTCTGGACATGGTTAACATAACACTTCTTTTTTGCACAGTAAGGTTTAAAGTGGCATTTGTGAATGTAACTCCAAAGTAATACCTTGTCCATTTGGTTATGTCACCTACTTATGAATGACGGTTCTTGATGCAAAACAATGGTGTGTATATACAATCTAATGGTAAACGTAGACTTTTGCACAGTAAGGTATGACATACAGTAGGCCAAAAAAGTATTTAGTCAGCCACTGATTGTGCAAGTTCTACTTAGAAAGATGAGAGGTCTATAATTTTCATCATAGGTACACTTAAACCATGAGAGACAAAATGAGAAAAAAATCCAGGAAATCACATTGTAGGATTTTTAAAGAATTTAATTGTAAATGATGGTGGAAAATAAGTATTTAGTCACCCACAAACAAACAAGATTTCTGGCTCTCACAGACCTGTAACTTCTTCTTTAAGAAGCTCTTCTGTCCTCCACTCATTACCTGTTTTAATGGCACCTGTTTCACCTCGTTATCAGTATAAAAGATACCTGTCCACAGCCTCAATCCTTCAGACTCCAAACTCAATTATGGCCAAGACCAAAGAGCTGTCGAAGGAAGAAAATTGTAGACCTGCACCAGGCTGGGAAGAGTGAATCCACAATAGGCAAGCAGGTTGGTGTGAATAAATCAACTGTGGGAGCAATTGTAAGGAAATGGAAGACATACAAACCATTGATAATCTCCTTCGATTTGGTGCTCCACGCAAGATCCCGTGGGGTCATAATGATCATGAGAAACAGTGAGCAAAAATCCCAGAATACACAGAGGGGATCTGAGAATGACCTGCAGAGAATGGACCAAGTAACAAGGCTACCATCAGTAAAAAAACTATGGCGAGGGGTCAGATCCTGCAGTGCCAGGTGTGGTCCCCCTGTAAGCCAGTACACGTCCAGGCCCGTATTTTAAGTTGCCAGAGAGCATATGGATGTCCAAAAGAGGATGGGAGAATATCATTGGTCAGATGAAACCCAAAAATAGAACTTTTGCGTAAAAAACTCAACTCATTGGGTTTGGAGAAGAAGAAATTCTGAGTGCATACCAAGAACACATCCTACTGTGAAGAATGGGGGTGGAAACATCATGGTTTGGGGACTGTTGTTCTGCAAAGGGGACAGGAGACTGATACATGTTAAGGAAGATGAATGGGACATGTATCGTGAGATTAAGCCAAAACAGCCTTCCATCAGTGAGATCATTGAAGAGGAACGTGCTGAGTCTTCCAGCCTGGACCGTAACATCAAGCACACCACTCGGCGTCCTGGGAGTGAATCTAGCCAGTCTCCCAGACCTCTACATCATAAAAAATTTGTGGAGGGAGTTGAAAGGTCCGGGGTTGCACCGAAACATCACGGCTCTTTTTAGAGGAGATCTGCATGGAGAAAGGGCCAAAATAACAGTTACAGGGTTGTGCCAACATGGTGAAAGACTTACAGGAAACGTGACCTTGTCAATTGCAACAAAAGGTTAGTTGCAAAGTATTGAGTTGAACTTTTGTTATTGACCAAATATTATTTCAACCATTAATTTAGAATGAATTCTTAAAAATCCTACAATGAATGATTTACGGATTGACTTTTTTTCTCATTTGTTCACATAGTTGGAAGTGTACCTAAGAAGAAAAACTACAGCCCTTCTCATCTTTTAAAGAGGAGAACTTGACAGATCAGTGGCTGACTAATACTTTTTTGCCACACTGTATTGTGTTGTACCTTTCCTTGAACAGTTTGGTGAATAAAATCAAATACTGTTTACCTTCATTAAGTAAGTATATTTCAATCTAATCAGGGATTTGCTCAGAAGAGGACAGTTAAGATGTGAAATTGCTAACAGAAAATAGTGTGAACATTTAACCTGGTGACTGTATTTCCGGCATATATTGTCATTGTCATGACGTTTATCACTAATGATGACCGTTCTGGATGAAAAATTACACAAGCAGTGGCGTAGATCCTGTCACTAGTTGGCACAGACAAGACAGTTTTCAAACTATGATCAAGGGGCTCTGAAGTGTTGGGTGGTATCATTGTAACCCGTGCTCACTGTATAAAAATAGCCGTTGGTTGCTGATGTGATATTAAATAAATAAACACTGAGGTTGATGAATACTTGAAAAGCAGGTTGTGATATAAATGTTGTGGTAATATGGGTCAGAAGAAGCATTACAAAGTGGCAGAGAGACTAGTACGTAACTGCTGTTAAAATGGAGGGTCAGAACATGAGACCACTAGTGAAGTGTTAGTTGGATCTTTTTGCTGAAGGATTCATACCACAGTAGGATAATGACCGAAAACACAAATCAGTATGAAGATCAAAGAAGAGCTGGCAAAAGATTGCCTAGATGTCACCTGATCTACAGTGGTTGCGTGAAAGTTTGTGAACCTTAGGAATTTTCTTATTTCTGCATGAATATGACATAAAAAAGCATCATCGGATTTCACACAAGTCCTAAAAGTAGATAAAGAGAAAAGCCAGTTAACAATGAGACAAAAAAATATGATTACTTGTCATTTTATTTTTGAGGAGAACTAAAAAAAAAACTTGGCTTGGACATTCCAAAACAACTTATTATTCTTTAACCATTCTTTGGAAAAAGACTGTGTGCTTAGGGTCGTGGTCTGCATGCATGACCCACCTTCTCTTGAGATTCAGTCCAGGACAGATGTCCGACATTTCCTTTAGAATTCGCTGATATAAAAATCAGAATCATTGTTCCATCCATGATGGGCAAGCCGTCCTGGCACAGATTGCAGCAAAACAGGCCCAAACCATGATATACCACCCACCATGTTTCACAGATGGGATAAGGTTCTTATGCGGGATGCAGTGTTTTCCTTTCTCCAAAACATAAACGCTTTTCTTTTAAACCAAAAAGTTCTATTTTGTTCTGTCCATCCACAAAAACATTCTTCCAATAGCCTTCTGGCTGTCCAATCATCTTTAGCAAACGCGACGAGAAGCAATGTTCTTTTTGGAGAGCAGTGGTTTTCTCTTACAACCGCCATTGCACACCATTGTTGTTTTCATGTTTTCTTCTGAGGTGGACTCATGAACAATTAACATTAGCCAATGTGAAGAGAGGCCTTCAGTTGTTAGAAGTTAACACTGGGGGTTCCTTTGTGATCTCGCCAAACTATTACACATTCTTTGCTCTTGGAGTGATCTGTTGTAGACCACTTCTAGGGAGGGTAACAGTGGTCTTGAATTTCATTCATATGTCCACAATCTGTATGACTGGTGGCCTTGGTGGAGTCCAAACTCTTAGAGATGGTTTCTGTAACCTTTTCCAGCATGCTGAGCGTCAACAAAACCCCCTCTTTTTCTGAGATCATCAGAAATCTTCTTTGTTCACGACATGATGCACTTCAACATGTGTTGTGAAGAGACAGAATTTGATAGATCCCCCCCCCTTTCTTTTAATAAAACAGGATGATTAAAAATCATACCAGTGATTGAAAAACACCCGACTTAATTTCACCTTTAATTAACTGCTAACCTAGAGGTCACATACTTTTGGCCAATCCAATGTTGTAATATGGATCATTTCCGTAATAAATAACTGACCAAGTATAATATCTCATTTGTTTAACTGGGTTTCTTATGTAAAATTTAGGGACTCATGACATTTAGACTTAGAAATCTGATGATGTTTTAGGTCATATTTATGCAGAAATATAGAAAATTCTAAAGGGTTCTGTGATGACAAGCTAATGTGTGACATCATTACTCGATGCATATTTAGTGGGGTTATAGTTATTAGCCAAGTTTATGCACAATCCTTTTAACTTCACGTAGGTTTTGCGTCTCAACTAATGATTATTGTTATTTAGAAACAGGTTGATGTGTGTATTGAGGTGGTCATGTAATTAAAATGACGGCTATGTATTTATAAAGGGGGGCAACCATTTTCGGGGCATGTCCCAGACGCGTGCTGTTAGAGTCGTGGGGGTGAACTAGGGGATGGCGTTCACCTCGCTGGCGCGTAGTATAAATTTTTCACAAAAGGTTTCGCTGACGGGTGTGTTAATGGGATGATTGAAAGGACAATAAAGCAAGCATTGGTCAACTGAGGATTTGGTCGACTGAGTTTCCTATCACCTCCCTTGGCCACTTATGCGTACTCTACCACAGGTTCACAAACTTTCAAGCACCACTCTTAATCCCGTCATGCTTGTATAGGGGCGCCTGAAGTCAAGGAAAGTCATACATAATCAAAAGATATTCTTTGGAATAATGTGAAATGCTGGGAAAATAGGGATCATCAGATTTTGTGGAGTCCATATCAGCTGGAGTACATGCAGTTCAAAAGGGGAACATACTGAAGTACTCAAAGTACTCAAGTATAGTGTTGTAGTACTCGAGAACAATCTCGACAACATAAACTGTGCGGTCTTGATGGACTCAGAAATTGTTGTAGAGACCAGCCGAGTCCACTGTTTTTCTATCGTTATTGAATATCAACAATGCATTCAAACAGAATAAATCAGTCCATTAATCCATATAATTCTTATATAGTGTACATTTTCTGGGGATCTGGAACAGATTTATTCAATTTACATTATTCCTTATTGGAAAAATTTGCTTGGTACTCAATGTTTTCAGTTCTCGACAAGATTTCTGAAACAAATTACCGATGAGAACCAAGGTACAGTGGGGCAAAAATGTATTTAGTCAGTCACTGATTGTGTAAGTTCTCCTACTTAGGTCTGTAATTTTCATCATAGGTACACTTCAACTATGAGAGACAAAATGATGAAAAAAAAATCCAGGAACTCACATTGTAGGATTTCTAAATTTAATTAATTTAATTCTGAATTTAATTGTAAATTATGGTGGAAAATAAGTATTTGGTCAAGAAATTTGGTTCAAGTCAATACTTTGTAACTTAACCTTTGTTGGCAATGACAGAGGTCAAACATTTCCTGTAAGTCTTCACCAGGTTTGCACACACTGTAGCTGGTACTTTGGCCCATTTCCCCATGCAATCTCCTCTAGGCAGTGATGTTTTGGGCTGTCGCGGGCAACCTGGACTTCAACTCTCTTCCACAAATTTTCTATGTGGTTGTGGTCTGGAGACTGGCTAGGCCCCCCACTCCAGGACCTTGAAATGCTTTTTACGGAGCCACTCCTTTGTTGCCCAAGATGTGTTTGGGAGCATGTCTGTAGAAGAACCAAGCCACGTTTCATTGTAAATGCTCTCAATGAGGAAGGAGGTTTTGGCTTAAAATCTCACGTAAAGGCATCGTTCTTCTTCCCTTAACCGGTTCAGTCGGCTGTCCCTTTTCCAGAACACGCCCCAAAGCATGAAGGTTTTCACCCCATGCTTCACAAGTATGGTGCAACTCCGCATTCTTTTCCTTCCAAAACGCAAGTTGAGTTTTTACCAAAAAGTTCATTTTTGGTTTCATCTGACCAGTCATGATATCTCCCAATCCTTCTTCTGATCATCATATGGCTCTCTGGCAAAAACTCAGATGGGCCCTGGAACATGTACTGGTTAAAGCAGGGGGGCACGCCTGGCACGCAGGATCTGAGTCCTATCGGCCGTAGGTGTTACTGATGGTGCCTTTGTTACTTGGTCCCAAGCTCTCTGCAGGGTCATTCATAGGTCCCTCCATGTAGTTCTGTGGATTTTTTGCTCACCGTCTCATGATCATTTTGACCCACGGGATGAGATCTTTGCCTGGAAGCCCCATATCGAGGAGATTATCAATGGTATGTAGTCTACAATTGCTCCCACAGTTGATTTATTCACACCAACTGCTTGCCTATTGTAGATTCCCTCTTCCAGCCTGGTTGCAGGTCTACAATTTTCTTCTGGTGTTCTTCGACAGCTCTTTGGTCTTGGCCATGGTTGAGTTTGGGGTCTGACTATTTGAGGTTGTGGACAGGTTTCTATTATACAAGATAAGATGTCAAACAGGGGATGCCATTAATAAAGGTAATGAGTGGATGACAGAAGCAGCTTCTTAAAGAAGTTTTACAGTGTGAGAGCAGAATCTTGCTTGTTTGGTGGGTGACTAAATACTTATTTTCCACCATCATTACACTTAAATTCTTTAAAAATCCTAACAATGGGATTCCTTCATTTTTTCTTCATTTTGTCTCTCATAGTTGAAGTGTACCTGTGATGAAAATTACAGACCTTCTTAACTTTTAAGTTGGAGAACTGTGCACAATCAGTGACTGACTAAATACTGTTTTCCCCACTGTATATTATTTAACAATTGATGAAAGTCAGTCCAGCTAATAACTTTTAAAAGACAAAACAAAAGACCATGTCAGAGTCAAACCCCAGAAATACAAAAAAAGACATGTTAAGCACGTTTGACAGTATTTCTCATAAGCAGGTAAAAACGGGCTTTATTGGTAACAGTGCAGCTGTGAGTGCCTATTCAGCACCTACAATACACAAATTAAGGCCTTGCCAAGATACCATGTAGGCTATTTGGTTCAGTCCCCTCTGTGTGTGTGTGTGTGTGTGGAGTGCTTGCAGCCCCCACCATTAATTAAAAACATTTAAGCAGTTGCAGAAGATGAATTTGGAATAGGGGGGCTGAAGTCTAAAACACTAGTGATAATGCTTCTGTTACATTTTTTCTTGAATTTAACCCAGCATTTTCATTATTCAGAACATCTGGTATGCCCCCCAGTTGCTGTAATGCATTGTGCACTTGATCTGGAATCAGGCACAAACATGTACCTTTTCTGGACAACATGAATGAGATGAGATCTAGTAATGGGAAAAAGGACTTGCTTTTTGTCATTCATGTCTTACCATCAACCTGACCTGCTTACAGTATACAGTACTGTGAAAAAAGTCTTAGGCCAATATTAGATTGTTGTTTTAGCAAAGGGTAAGTGACCATATATAACATTTTGTCGGATGACTGGGCACCAAAAACTTGGAATTTTGACTCCATTAATATACTGTCCTACTGGTTTCATTTAAACTTTGTGAACTTTAAATATTTTAGCCTTTCACCCTGTTTTCTCTTCTGAAAAGACGTTACTGTATGTTACAATAACCTATGAAAAAAGACAATTCCTGATCAAGCTTCTTTGGAATGTTAGAAGGGTCACCAAGAAGCTTGCCAAATGCTTCTATTGCTAAAGAGTAGTAAAGAGTTAAACTCAAGGGAGTTTGCCATGTAACCTATTGAAGCAGTTTTTTCAGATTTTTTCCAGTTTTTTATACTTCATACAAATTTCCTCTAACTTTCGGTTGCAATCTAATAAAGGAGAAATAAGTATATAAGGTCCATAAAACATGGTATACAAATATAATGGTGCCCTAAAATTTTGTACTCGTACTTATATTCAATTGAAAATTCGCAGAGACCTGGGTTTTTTGCATTTGCCTACGCAGTATTTTCATCTTAAATTGTTTGCTCTTAAAGGACTAAAGAAGTTCCATCTCAGGATAAAAATGGACACTGTTTTCAAAACCAAATGTTTTATTCAAAAACCAAATGCTTACATGTCACTCCTCTGCATCTGGATGACAGCTGTGTCGCCTGCCATAAATAGCCCTGTGTTTCGCAGGCGCGAGTGGAAATGTATCAATCATATAAACATCTAATATAGTGCTTTTTCATTTAGCTGTACACATGTGGAGCTCTTATGTAACTATACTGTGCTATTAAACTGTGGTTCGTAATGTTTATATTCTTACAGAATAGCAATAAGGTGGACTAATTCTAGTACAATTTCCAATTAACGCCCTACCAGAAAAACATCCCATTTTACTTTGGGTGTCTCTAATAATGTTTCTTTAATCACTGTTGTCCTTTGTGGAGAAACTCTCATAAACTCTTCGGTACTCCCACATATACCTCAGTTTTGTAAAGTATTTTTAGTCGAAATTATGGCCGTAAAAATTAAGCCATGTTTGTGTGGCCTGAGTCTGCACCACGATTTATGTCACAGATGAATGGAAATACGTCACACAGGAGGACTGAGTGGGAGGCACTCTCCATTAGATTAGCAGAATGGCTCCAGTGAGCTGTCTGTGGCCTTATGGGTTTTCTTACACTTCTGTTTTGTAGCGAAACGGACTGTTTTTGGTTGTTAAAAAGCCACAGCATGTTGTGAAAGTAATTGGATGCTTGTCCTGCCTTAACCTAGCACTTGTTTTTACAGTAGATTAAAATTGATTGGGAATTCCTGAACTTCAGGACACTTTATACAGTCTAGTCTGCAGACATCTCAGTTTGTCTCTTTCTCTTAAATACACACTGATGGATCGACTGTTCTGAACAGTTATTTACTGTAAATAATACTGAGCTGTCTCACTACAAATAAGGAAAACTAAACGACTGAAAATGACAGATGTTTCACCTTCCATACCTACTTAATCCTGGAGGAAACCCACCCAGACATGGGGGGAACATGGAACACAGGCAGTGGCTGGGCCAGGACTCAAAACAGGGTCTCTGGTGCTGTGATGCAGCAGCGCTAACCTCTACACTAGTGTCCAGAACGGAAGGTGACTCGCATCCTGTTTGCACGTGAACTCAATCAGGGCGGAACAATGAAACGAGGCTTTTGTTGGGCTCGGTGCTATGTATCTCATCTATCTCAGCTCAGCTAACTCATCTCAACATATCATGCTTTTCCAGCCATCTGTGGTCAAGTGGCTGAAGGATGTGATTTTTTTTAATTGAGATTCACTGACTGCTCCTTTAACCCATGTATCAGTTGTATTATGACCACACTGCTGTAAATATTTAGGGGATACAGTGAGAACCCAGTGTCTGAGACCACTGGTGTAAATGCTCCTATTTTTTTATCACAATGGTTTTCCTTACAAATAAAAAAACTCAAGTTTTTTTCCAATGATTCAGCTTTTCCTCAAACTGTTATACTGATTATGTCAGTATAACAGTTTGAGGAAAAGCTGAATCATTGGAAACAAAACTTGAATTTTTTGAGTTGTAGTCAAGACCGCTAGAGCCGACTCCGAGTCAAGATCGAGTTCGGGACAAATTGAGTCAAGGCCAAGACTTTTAGTAGTTGAGTCCAAGTCAAGGCAAAGACCAGGAGTTTCCAAGATCAGATTAATATTTTTTTCATCAGACAAGAATAAATACATTTTCTTAGTTTGCAATTCACTTTATATTTATTATACAGTTTATAATACAACTATAATTATTCATAAATAATATAAAGTTTAATCATAGATTTTGTAAAATATAACATTAAATTATATATAGGCTAAAATTATTCTTAAAATACCAACTACAGTGACATGTGACTGGGCAAACATTCCGACGAATTCATCATAAGTTAAATGAACTGAACTGGGGAGTTTAACGAGTGTTTGGAGGAGCGATCTATACTGTATCATAGTGGACTCTATGATAAGTATTGATAATGTTTAGAACACTTACATTAACCTACAGTTGGCCAACATCATTAACACAAAGGTTATTTTATAATAAAGCGTTGAAAAATCTCATGTAATTTAGTGAGTAATGGCTTGAAAGTGAAAAATACTTACTCTGTTGGTGAACTCAGGGTGCTAGCACAGCAGCTAATGCTAACTGCAGCCTGTGTTCTGGAGGATTCAGGTCCTGTTTCAAATTCAGTTGGCTGTCAATACTAAACTTTTTAGGAGACTTATTTGTACTAAGAATGCAGTACTGTAGATGTAAAAATAAAAAAACACATGATTAAAAATAACGGAGCTCTTCACTGAGCAAGGAGTATTGTGAATCTGAATCACTGTTTATTGAATCATGAATCGAGTTTCGGCTGAGTATCAAGCAAACCACGAAATTTTTCTAGTCAAAATGTGTCGGGAACCGAATTCGACGAGTACCAAGGTGGTCAAGTACCGAGGTACCACTGTACTGTATTTTCTCAACAAATATTTACCCAAGATATAGGGATTCGGGGGATGGTCATCACATACTCACTCACTAATGCACACTTAGGGGAAATTAAAAGTAGCCAATCCACCCACCAGCATGTTTTATTAAGTGGGATGAAACCGAAGTACCTAGTAGAAACATAAGTGTTACAGAGAAAACAGCCGACTGTAACTAGATGTAAGGATTTGGACCTAGGTTCAGCATCTCTGACTACCAGTGCATTACAAGCAAGTACAAACATGAAAAACAGATTTAAAAGACTATGTTTGTCTAATTTCAAGTCTAATTTTAACCACATGTTAGTGGAAAGCCAAAATGAAAAAAAACAAGGAAGCACTCTTAAAGCATCTCTAATAACAGACATTTCGGTGCCAAATATGCCTCTGTTTAGGCACTTATGATTCAATTATGGCAATGCCAAGTGTATTGTGGGCCAAATTTGTTCCAACTGTTACCAGCCACCATAAAGGTTGGATTTCACTGCATTTAGGGCGTAGTCACACTATGCACAGTTGCCTCTTACTGTACCAGAGCATGATTGTTCCCCCTCCCCACTCCATACTTAGTAGATTTACTGATTATACAACGCAGTGATTTTCCACAAACTTTCGTGCTGCGGATAAAAGAAGATTTTTATAGAGGTAGGTGACGTTGTGTTCCGTGCTAGGGCAAGGTAATGATTGCACAACCTGCATACTCTGCCCGAGCCCACTTCTTCAAGCAGGCCTAAGACATTCAGCATGCCACACCCGGGCATGGCACTATGCTATCACACTAGTTAAACGAACTGCACTGTTGCACACATATATTTTACCATAGGTAATGTTTGTGTGGATTTGCACTTTGGCTTATACAGTATGTAGTCATGAATACATTACACATACATAAATACATACAGTAATGAATTCAGTTGAAGTCATTGCTGCCATTAGGTGATGGTATGTAGGCTAAGGGGAAAGACAAGTATGGTCCAGAATTGGCCCATCACTCACTTGCTATCAGGTTCTGAGTCAGACCTTAATAGCAGGATAACTTGCGTCATTTAGTGATTTGTTAGTTTAATGTCACATGAGCATCGATGGCTATTTGTGAAAGGACTAAGGTTGTAAAGATACTAGTCAAACACACTCACAATTTAGAGCATCCAGTTAACTTAAAACATTTCTTTGCAATGCAAGAGGACACCTGCGAACCCACAGAAAATCCAGAAATCTGAGGTTGGTATTAAATCAGGTTTCTCCGGAACCATGCATTGACCTTGTTAACCATTACTGTATTATGCCATCGTATTACAATGTGAATCAGTGATAACTGTTGACTTATTCATAATTTTGAGTTTTTATCTTCGTTTTAGACAATACTGAACAGCCTCTGCTTTCCAGAGACAAAACAACATAGCTGTTAACTAGTCAAAACTGGGATTTAAAAAGAACAACCTTTACAAATGGGGAAAATACACTATATAGACAAAAGTTTGTGGACACCCCTTCTAATTACTGAGCTCTGCAATTTCAACAACACTCACTTGTAACACATTCATCATATACAGCAAACATTTATGGATTCTCCATAGATAAAGAGTGGCAGTAGAACGGGTGGAACTGATACACCAGTGACTCTCAATATAACATGTTTATAGGTGTCTGCTTCCAACAAGTCAGTTCATCAGCTTTCTGTCTGTTGTCTTTAACAAAGTCCATAGAGCATAGGCATAGCTTTAGGGGGCCGGGGGGACATGTCCCACTTGGGGGAGTGTAAAATGTCTCCCAATAATTCCTGCTCACAACATCCTTGTGATTTAGCTGTTTAATAGTATGATGTGTTTTCTCCTGGGTGTTAGATATGGTTGTAATTATGGCCACTGGATGCCCCCCAACATGGCCAGTGAAATAGTGGTTTTGTAGCTAGATATAGCGACTTTTCAGGCACCTCTAGTGAGTTATTTTCAAAAAAGGGAGTAGTGGCAAATCTAGCAACTTTTTGTACAAACCATAACTACTTCCCATAGAAAAGAATCGCCAGAACTCCCTGTGAGTGAGAGGAACAGCTCTATCAGACACTTTGAAAATGCACAAAAGTAAGCCAGGGCCTGTTGTTTAACATCGGAACCCGACCTCACAGTCAAGTTCCAAAATCTAGTGGAAAGAACAAAACCAATTCCCGCATTTTAAATGTCATAGTGTGGATGTCCACAAACTTATTAGTGCAGACACAAAACTGTTCGACCATAGTGCCACTCTGTAAAAACCCTTGACGTTACCACCCTCTTAATGGAATTTGCCACGTACATATACGAAGCATGATTGGAAGCATTTTAATTGTAGTGTTTTCTTCCAACAGGCTACAATTACAGGATTATGTCAGCTCAAAAGTCTATATCATATTTTAAGCCTGATGTAATCCCAGAAGCATGAATCTGTTTCAAACATTTCATAATATTCCAGAACACCTTCCTCCGTGGCATAGCTTTCACATATTCAGACTCAATCTTAGAACTACAACCCCAATCAGAAAAAAACGGGGACGGTATGGAAAATGCAATAAATAAATAAATAAGTGCATTGTTCATTACTTTCACTTTGTCTTTTAAGTCATTGCAGACAGTATGAACTCAAGATATTTCATGTCTTGTCTGGTCAACTTAATTTAATTTGTTAAAAAACATCCATTCCCACATTTCAAGCCTTCAAGACACTGCAAGAAAGTTGAGACTGGACAATTCCAGGTTAGTAATGAGGGAAGAAAAGACTATATAATGATGTGATTTCAAACAGGTGATGTCAACAGGTGATTTTAATCTGCTTTTTCCATACCGTCCCAACTTTTTCTGATTTGCGGTTTTAAGTAAAGATGGGTAGCCTTGAAAGGCGTATCAGCCACAAGACTCATCTGCACACAGTCCTTTATGGGAGTTAAATCAAGGAGTCTAATTCCTCACTCACCCTGTAATTCTACTGAATGCTTAGCGCTTTAGCCGGCTATGTAGCAAATCAAAAAGAAAAGTGGCTTTCTCTCTCAGCCTGTCTGTATTTCGCAGACTGTAATTTATTGGCTGGCTCATTGGGAAATAAATTCAGCACCAGCCAGCAAGAGTGAGGCCTGTCTGGACATGAAAATGTTGCACGCTTCTTCCAGGGTTGCGCAGCCACTAACAGGTGGAAACAAGACAGACAAACTACTTGATGCCTTGCTGCGTTATTGCAGCCGAGACAGGCGAGGCATTATGTACTTCCACCAGACACATGCCGAATTCCCACCGTCTGTCTGGGCATCTTGTTTTGAGCAGTTTAACAAGCGCTGCAGATAAAGAGACACATATTTTAGTGTAAACACTTCAGAATGGCTAGTTAAGTACATGTCTCACTGACGCTCTCACCCTGGTTATATATATATAGTTAGCTATAAAAGGACAAGGACGGCTTAGTGGTCTCACAAATGTAAATCTGAACTTGACGTTTGGTGTTGTTGACATGACTTTTACAAGCTGGGGGGGGCCCACCAGGAGGATACAATTAAATGGTAAGTGCTAGACCACTGTTGTACCGAACCAGTGTTAGATAACTGAGGAGGCCCAGTTCCTTAAATTATGTAACAACACGGCAATGTCTCATTCCTGCATCTGATTCCATTCCACAGGTTATCCTGAAGAGACATGGCAGCTGTTTCATAAACAAACCTTAAATCTTACACTAAAATAATTATATATACAAATACGGTGTATTGAATGTCTCCTTCCTACAAACATGTATATAATAATATGTTGAAATCTTTGCTGACTAACACAGTCTAAACATCTGGTTAACACCAACACAATTATTTCTCATGGCACACAATACCTCTTTTGTCGCAATTAAGAAAAAAACAAAGGTTTCCCTGAATACATTTTCCAAGGCATGTTCCACAGGTATAGCTAAAACTTTCTAAGTTTTAACCATACCTAGGGATAATGTACATTTTGGCACATGGTACACACTCACTTGCCACTTTATTAGATACATCTCTTTGTTCTGTACCCATTGTTCATTTTATCAGTTCCATGTACCATAGAGATGCACTTTGTAGTTCTGTAATTACAGACTGTAGCCAGTCTGTTTCTCTGCCTACTTTGTTATTCCCCTTTACTCTGTTCTCTAATGGTCAGGACCCCCACAGGACCAGCACAGATCAGGTGGCGCATTCTGAGCCCTGCAATGATACTGATTTGGTGCTGGTATGAGTGGATCAAATATAGCAGTGCTGCTGGAGTTTTTAAAACACCTGGACTGTTGGACTGAAAATAGTCCACAAATGTCCAACAATTAGCCTTCTGTAGGCAGCATTCTGTGAGCACTGATGAAGGATTAGAGGATGACTAACACAAACTATGCAAAAACAGGTGAGCTACTGTCTCTGACATAGCATCTACAAGGTGGAGCAATATTGTAAGTGTGTCTAATAGAGTACACAGTGAGAGAACACAGTATTTAAAAACTCCAGCAGCACTGCTGTATTTGATCCACTCATACCAGCTCAACAAAAACTAACACACCAGTGCACAGTCACTGCAGTGCTGAGAATGATCCACCACCCAAATAGTACCTGATCTGTGGTGGTCCTGTGGGGGTCCAGACCATTAGAGAACAGGGTAAAGGGGGAGTATGTAAAAAACAGATGCACTACTGTGTGTAATTGTCAGATGTTTACAGTGGTGCTTGAAAGTTTGTGAACCCTTTAGAATTGTATTACAATTTCGAATTGTTTTCTATAGTTCTGCATAAATATGACCTAAAACTTCATCAGGTTTTCACACAAGTCCTAAAAGTAGATAAAGAGAACCCAGTTAAACAAATGAGACAAAAATATTATACTTGGTCATTTATTTATTGAGGAAAATGATCCAATTACATATTAGTGAGCGGCAAAAGTATGTGAACCTCTAGGATTAGCAGTTAATTTGAAGCTGAAATTAGAGTCAGGTGTTTTCAGTCAATGGGATGACAATCAGGTGTGAGTGGGCACCCTGTTTTATTTAAAGAACAGGGATCTATCAAAGTCTCCTCTTCACAACACGTGTTTGTGGAAGTGTATCATGGCACAAACAAAGGAGATTTCTGAGAAACCTCAGAAAAAGAGTTGTTTGATGCTCATCAGGCAGGAAAAGGTTACAAAACCATCTCTAAAGAGTTTAGGCTCCACCAATCCACAGTCAGAGAGAGTGTGTACAAATTGAGGAGGCAATTCAAGACCATTGTTACCCCCCCCAAGAGTGGGGTCGACCAACAAAGGTCACTCCAAGCAACAAGACGTTTGTAATAGTTGGTGAGGGTCACAAAAAGACCCCAGGGTAACTTCTAAGCAACTGAAAGGCCTCTCTCACTTGGCTAATGTCAAGTCAAGTCAAGTCAGATGTATTTTATATAGCGCTTTTTACAATGGAGCATTGTTTCAAAGCAACTTTACAAGTTTAGATTTATCTCCTAATAAACTACGTTCCAATGACAAATTGAGCAAGCCCTAGGGCGACAGTGGAAAAAAAAAACTCTCAAGTTCTAGGAAGAAACCTTGGGAGAACCCAAGACTCAAAAAGGGACCCAAAACCTCCTTGGGCGGCGTAGATGATAAATCTAAGAGCGAACTAAAGTCATGGAAGTCAAAGTTTGAATAGAATGTGAAGTATGCCACATCGACATTAAGTCGGTTAATGTAATGGTAATGCTCATGACTAATGAGTCCACCATCAGAAGAACACTGAATGCTGTGCAATGGCAGGGTTTGCAAGGAGAGGGAAAGTCACTGCTCTCCAAAAAAAAGAACATTCCTTGCTTCGTCTGCAGTTTGCTAAAGATCACATGAACATTGTTTGGGCCTGTTTTGCTGCATCTGGGTCAGGACGGCTTGCCATCATTGATGGAACAATGAATTCTGAATTCTATCAGAGAATTCTAAAGGTAAATGTCAGGACATCTGTCCATGAACTGAATCTCAAGAGAAATTGGGTCATGCAGCAAGACAACGACCATAAGCACACAAGTCGTTAGCCAGTCCATAGCTTCAATGCCTTCATCTTGCAGGAACTGCTGACACTCTCCAGCCACATGAGGTCATTGTCCTGCATTAGGAGGAACCCAGGGCCAACCGCACCAGCATATGGTCTCACAAGGGGTCTGAGGATCTCATCTCGGTACCTAATTGCAGTCAGGCTACCTCTGGCGAGCACATGGAGGGCTGTGCGGCCCTCCAAAGAAATGCCTCCCCACACCATTACTGACCCACTGCCAAACCGGTCATGCTGAAAGATGAGGCAAGCAGCAGATCGCTCTCCACGGCGTTTCTAAACTCTGTCACGTCTGTCACGTGCGAATTTGTCAATTCTAGTGTTCTCTGGAAAATGCCAAGCGTCTTGCACGGTGTTGGGCTGTGAGCACAACCTCCATCTGTGGACGTCGGGCCCTCATATCATCCTCATGGAGTCGGTTTCTAACCGTTTGTGCAGACACATGCACATTTGTGGCCTGCTGGAGGTCATTTTGCAGGGCTCTGGCAGTGCTCCTCCTGTTCCTCCTTGCACAAAGGCGGAGGTAGCGGTCCTGCTAGTGGGTTGTTGCCCTCCTATGGCCTCCTCCACGTCTCCTGGTGTACTGGCCTGTCTCCTGGTAGCACCTCCAGCCTCTGGACACTACGCTGACAGACACAGCAAACCTTCTTGCCACAGCTCGCATTGATGTGACATCATGGATGAGCTGCACTACCTGAGCCACTTGTGTGGGTTGTAGAGTCCGTCTCATGCTACCACGAGTGTGAAAGCACCACCAACATTCAAAAGTGACCAAAACATCAGCCAGACAACATAGGTACTGAGAAGTGGTCTGTGGTCCCCACCCGCAGAACCACTCCTTTATTGAGTGTGTCATGGTAATTGCCAATCATTTCCACCTGTTGTCTATTCCCTTTGCACAACAGCATGTGAAATTGATTGTCAATCAGTGTTGCTTCCTAAGTGAACAGTTGATTTCACAGAAGTTTGATTTACTTGGAGTTATATTGTGTTGTTTAAGTGTTCCCTTTATTTTTTTGAGCAGTGTAAGAAAAAAACCTTGGAGGACCAAGACTCAAAAAAGGTACCCAACCGCCTTCATAGATGATATATGTCAGAATTACAGTTATGTAATTAATAAGATTATAGTAATGGTTTAAATGAACTGAAGCTAAATAAATATTAGCAGAGATCATATTAAAAAATATAATAATTAAAACAAAATATATGTAGACTAATAAATTACAGATAATGTAATATTATGAAAAGTACCGGTATATTAAAAAATAAAGTAAAATTGTAAATTAAATAAAATAGTGCATCTGTATGGTAAGGAGAATTGATAAAATGGACAATTAATGTATAAACAAGGGGATGTACCTAATAAACTGACCGGCGATGTATATTGCTTGGCATAAGAGCAGCATTTAAAGTTGTTTTAAATTGATTTAATTATTGTCTGTTCAGTGGGGGATCACACTTGATGAAATCATCGTAGCCACGTGCACTCACACACAAGGGGCACTTTAGAAACACCAGTTAACCTAACTTGCAGGTCTGTGGACTGTGGGAGGAAACCGGAGAACCCAGAGTAAACACACGGTGACATGGGGACGACATGCAAACTTCACGCAGGCAGAGTTTGAGCTCAGGATTGAATCAGGGATGCTGGAGCTGTGAGGCGACCACAATAATAACTGCGCCAGCCCCCACTTGACACAATGAAAATTAATAGAACATTAGCATGTCATTGGAGCTAAAGGTCAATCCAGTGATGGTGCATAACCAATGTTGGTTATAGCAAAACATTCCTGTGGACTACTATCAAGACCTTACAGCTCATCCATGAGATTCTGGACCTGAGCAAGGTCAAATGTAGTTGTATAATAAAATGAAAAACCTTCTGCTTTAAAACTATTTGCTTATAGTGCATATGTATTTTATACTGTATATTGAGCTCCAGCCATATAACGCCATGGCTTCCATGTGACGTCAAGAACCGTCCGCATTAACCTGGCTGCTAGTCTAAAATAACATGCTTAATATATTATAAACACTGAACATCCAAACCTCTTTGTACGTCAACTGAAGAAGTGTCCCGTCCCTCAGGAGTGGGCAGACACATTGACTCACACTAGCCTGGGGCTCGTGGCTGAAGCTCCACCACAACTATTTGCTGTCTGATGACTCTAACCCAAAACCATGAAACAGCAGTGAACAACGCATTGTCTCCTTCCACCCAAACAGCTACGTTTCAGACACAGCAAGCAAATGCAACAACAAACGCTCTGAATTCTTTAATGCTTTTAGTCTTATTCTCCAGACTTCATTTAGATAGACCTGGTAATATACTGCTGCACCTATTGTCAGCTGCTTTAGTACCTCTGCACTTGGGCTGTATTTGGTCTCATTTTGACTTCTTTAAGTCAACCTAAATAAAAGCCCTCACCACATAAACATACACCATGTCAGTGTAAATGTACCTTTGAGTAAGTTATATAAGTCTTCAATTTACAGTTGCATAAGAAAAAGCAAATTCCTGGTCAGGATCACAAGGGGGGTTCTGGAGCTTTATCCAGAGTTCACTGGGTGCTGGCAGAGGTAGAACCTGGACAAGTAAAGGTGGGTTGTCCAAGTGAAATACAAGGCAAATCTACATACTGCTCACTCACACTTACTTTTCATACCACCTTAATCCTATTCAGGAGCCAAAGAGGATGGGTCCTAACTGACAGCACAGGGCACAAGGTAGAAACTAACTCCATACAGGGCGTTCAGTCCATCACAGGCACTTGCACACACAAACACAATAATAAGTATTTGGAATGTGTGTGAGGAAAGCCACACCATACACAAACACAGGGAGAACAAGTCCACACAAGCTGCAAACAGGCCAGGACTTGAACCCAGGTCTCTGGTGCTGCTGCACCACCATGCCACCCTATATATTACTGCATTACAGTTTGTTTTCTTTTGCTTAAACACATGCAGTCGGGGCCAAAATTCTGAGATCGCTAGTGAATGTTTCTGTTTTGCATTTTTCTCAGGTTTAATGAAATTTCATTACTTTCCTAATGACACAAAACACACCTCAACGCTTTTCAAAACTACTTGAAAACCAAAGTAGATTACGGGGTGCTGACTTTCCCCCACAGTCACCTGACCTAAACCCCACTGAGCATTTATGGGGGCACTAAAAGATAAGCCAAGCATTCAGTCACATCACAAGATGCTCTTTGGAATGTTGTGAAATCATGCTGGAATAAGATGGATCATCCGGTTTTGCAGAAACTTTTGGAGACCATTCCAGCTGGAGTGCATGCTGTCATCATAGCAAAATGGGGAACATACCAAATACTATACCATTCCAAAATATTTGTATTTTTTTACAAATATTCAACTTTTCACTCATGTTGTATTTCCTTGAGCAAGGTCCTTAACCCACAGTTGCTTGGTTTGTAAGATTGTATTAGGTGTAAAAAGCATTTTCACAAGGACGTTTGGCCACCACATTTGTATCCAAACTTGTGCTACACAGCAGGTGACAAAATTCAGTTTGTAGGTGAAAAATTCCTCCATGAAGTTTGCATATTTAAGGTCACCAGGGTTTTACTGAGTAGAACTTTCAGGACTCTTTCTTTAATGAGTTCTTGAACGAGGTCTAGGCCATGCTGGATCTGTAGCAAGAATTCAGTATTAAATGCAGATCAAGAGAGCATGAAGCAAAAGTGCAAACAATTGCTAATACAATAATGTCAAGTTAACACCAAGAAACTGTACAATTAAATAAAAGTCATTTAAAGTAAGTATTGCTTAATTTACTGCAAACTGAATGTTCAGTGACTTTATTCTGGCCAGGGTTGCATGCTACCTTGCTACTGACACAAGGTAGGTATATAAACTGAGGAAGGCATCCAGTCCAGTGGCAGCTGGTGTTTTTTGTAAACTGAATAAGCACATATGTTTCTTAATATACAGTGGTGTTTGAAAGTTTGTGAACCCTTTAGAACCCTTTAGAACATATTTCTCCATAAATATGACCTAAAACTTCATCAGATTTACACACAAGTCCTAAAAGTAGATAAAGAGAACCCAGTTAAACAAATGAGACAAGAATATTATACTTGGTCATTTATTTATTGAGGAAAATGATCCAATATTACATATTAGTGAGTGGTAAAAGAAAGTGAATCTCTAGGATTAGCAGTTAATTTGAAAATTAAATTAGAGTCAGGTGATTTCAATCAATGGGATGACAATCAGCTGAGAGTGGGCACCCTGTTTTATTTCAAGAACAGGGATCTGCTCTTCACAACACATGTTTGTGGAAGTGTATCATGGCACGAACAATGGAGATTTCTGAGAACCTCAGAAAATGAGTTGTTGATGCTCATCAGGCTGGAAAAGGTTACAAAACCATCTCTAAAGGGTTTGGACTCCACCAATCCACAGTCAGAGAGATTGTGTACAAATGGAGGAAATTCAAGACCATCGTTACCCTCCCCAGGAGTGGTCAACCAACAAAGATCACTCCAAGAGCAAGGCGTGTAATAGTTGGTGAGGTCACAAAGGACCCCAAGGGCACCATCTAAGCAGCTGAAGGCCTCTCTCACATTGGCTAATGTTAATGTTCATGAGTCCACCATCAGAAGAACACTGAACAACAATGGTGTGCATGGCAGGGTTGTAAGCAGAAAGCCACTGCTCTCCAAAAAGAACATTGCTGCTCATCTGCAGTTTGCTAAAGATCACATGAACAAGCCCAGAAGGCTATTGGAAGAATGTTTTGTGGACGGATGAGACCAAGGTTCAAAAGAAAAGCGTTATGTTTAAAGAAAGGAAAAACACTGCATTCCAGCATAAGAACCTTATCCCATCTGTTAAACATGGTGGTGGTAGTATCATGGCTTGATCCTGTTTTGCTGCACCTGGGCCAGGACGGCTTGCCATCATTGATGGAACAATGAATTCTGAATTATATCAGAGAATTCTAAAAAAAACAAGACAACGACCCTAAGCACACAAGTCGTTCTACCAAAGAATGGTTAAAAAAGAATAAATAGAGAAGAATAAAGTTAATATTTTGGAATGGCCAAGTCAAAGTCCCGACCTTTATCCAATTGAAATGTTGTGGAAGGACCTGAAGTGAGCAGTTAATGTGAGGAAACCCACCAACATCCCAGAGTTGAAGCTGTTCTGTATGGAGGAATGGGCTAAAATTCCTCCAAGCCGGTGTGCAGGACTGATCAACAGTTACAGGAAGTTTTTAGTTGCAGTAATTGCTGCACGGGGGGGTCACACCAGATACTGAAAACAAAGGCTCATATATTTTTGCCACTCACTAATATGTAATATTGGATCATTTTCCTCAATAAATAAATGACCAAGTATAATATTTTTGTCTCATTTGTTTAACTGGGTGCTCTTCATCTACTTTAGGACTTGTGTGAAAATCTGATGATGTTTTAGGTCATATTTATGCAGAAATATAGAAAATTCTAAAGGGTTCACAAACCTTCACGCACCAATGTATATATAAATTACTACATATGTCTTACAAGTTATTTACAATATTCAGAACTTACAAAGATAACCTGACAAAATGTGTAATTATGTAAAATTGCTTTTGTATTAGGCAGCACAACTAACCGCAACCCTCAGTACCACTTGTGCGTATTTAATGACGTTTGACAAGTCAGTCATGTTCCCAATTTACTGATTTATTGACTGGTAACTGGTTTTGAGGTACCTACCCTTTGAGAGTTCAACCAGTCATCACAAGAACAAAGTGTTCATCCAGACAGACTAAACTAAATTCACACTGCCCAGTAAAACACAAGATGTTTTCATCTGTACAAAATGCACCCACAGAAACTTCATTCGCTGCCAGTAAAACTCAATGAGCATGAATCTTTTGTTCTATTAAAACGACAACTACATTATCATGCTATAAACACAAAGCAGAAACTACACGACTCCACTAAACGAGCAGTTGAGCAGAAACTAATGTTCAGCAGGTGAGTATGTATTTACTGGTGTATTTTGTTATTTGTTCTTATATTTTAGTGTTCGACATGACAAGACACGACAAATGAAAAAAAAAGAAAAAAACATATTCCAAAAATAAATACAAACATTCAAGACAACAGACATATTAAAATGGGTCATTTTATTACAAAAACGAAGCTTAATCCTTCTCTCCTTTCTTTTTGGCAAGAAAATGTCATACCATGCTGTTCTCTCTATTCCAATAATTATGGAAAAATCTTTGATCTCTCCCATGCTTAAACCATTTTAATGACTTGCTCCGCTATTTTGGCCTGGCTTTTAGTTATGAGAGTTGGCACAGACTTCCTCTTCTTCTTCTTACTCTTCCCCTTGCTACCTCAGTCTCTTACTTACCCTCTCTCCACTCCAGTTTAAAGAAATTTATAATGAAAGAGTGAATTCCAGTAAAATGTGTTTGGCAGACCTGACTCTGGCAAAGGACGACTGAGCTTTAGTGAGATTAAGTTATTAAGAAATCTGGGTCAGTGTGAACTGTGAACATGAGAAACCAATTGAAAGGAACTGTACTGAACTGACAAAAAGTGTAAATCTTAAATGGCAACACACAACTACTTGTATATACAGTTGACACCTCTTCTAACTACAGGATTTATTATTTTAGACATACCTGTTTACAGTTAGTCAATGCCCTTATCCAAAGGAGCCAGCAATGGCTGCTTAACATAGGTGGGATTTGAACCCCACACCTTCTGGTCTCTAGTCCAGTACCTTAACCACTAGCCTACCACAGCCTAGAGGGCTTCAACTTGACTTACAAAGTGACGATGGCATAGCCTGCCACAATAAGCCAGTTCATCAAATTTTTGCCCTGCTGTGGCAGACATGGTGTAGTGGAAAAATCTGCAGCTTAGCCATGAATCAGTAAGCCACAAAAGCTCAAAGAACGGATCTGCTAAGTGCTGAAAGAAAGGTCAAAATCATGTTTCCGTCATTGCAACACTTATTAATAAGAAGCAAATAGGAAACAGGGTGGGGTTTTGGCTGAGTCAGTGCACATACACTTTGTTAGGTACACCTCCTTATTTCTACATGTATTGTCCATTTTATTATTTTTACTTACCATATAGGTGCACTTTGTAATCCTACAGTTACAGACTCTAGTTCATCTGAAAATAGATCAGCAACCAAAAATGTAGAGCCACCAACATCCTGTAGACAGCATCCTGTAGAATGCACAGTGAGTGAACACAGTGTTTAAAAACTCCAGCAGCACTGTATAGGATTGTGTGTGCTTCCTTGAATTGTTTGATGATTTTATACACTGTAGAGAGAAAAATATCCAAATCCCTTCTTTCCCTCTTATTTCTGGACTGTGTTGCAGGCCTGAAATGCAGGAATGGATGTTTATTAACAAATGAATTGAAGTTGACCAGAAACAACCTGAAATATTATACTTGGTCATTTATTTATTGAAGAAAATAATCCAATATCACATATTAGTGAGTGGCAAAAGTATGTGAACCTTTGCTTTCAGTATCTGGTGTGACCCCCCTGTGCAGCAATAACTGCAGCTAAATGTTTCCTGTAACTGCTGATCAGTCCTGCACATCGGCTTGGAGGAGTTTTAGCCCATTCCTCCCTACAGAACAGCTTCAGCTCTGGGATGTTGGTGGGTTTCCTCACATTAACTGCTCACTTCAGGTCCTTCCACAACATTTCAATTGGATTAAGGTCAGGACTTTGACTTGGCCATTCCAAAACATTACCTTTATTCTTCTTTAACCATTCTTTGGTAGAACCACTTGTGTGCTTAGGGTCGTTGTCTTGCTGCATGACCCACCTTCTCTTGAGATTCAGTTCATGGACAGATGTCCTAACATTTTATTTTAGAATTCTCTGATATAATTCAGAATTCATTGTTCCATCCATGATGGCAAGCCGTCCTGGCCCAGATGCAGCAAAACAAAACAGGCCCAACCCATGATACTACCACCACATGTTCACAGATGGGATAAGTTCTTATGGCTGGAATGCAGTGTTTTCCTTTCTCAAACCATAACGCTTCTCTTTTAAATCAAAAAGTCTTATTTTGGTCTCATTGATCCATAACATTCTTCCAATAGCCTTCTGGCTTGTCCCACGCGATCTTTAGAAAACTGCAGACGAGCAAGACAATGTTCTATTTGGAGAAGCAGTGGTTTCCCTTGCACCTTCCATGCACCCCATTGTTGTTCAGTGTTTCTTCTGATGGTTGCTCAATTTGGGATTGGACGTAGTTATTAGGAGATAATCTAAACTTGTAAAATTGCTTTGAGACAATGCTCCATTGTAAAAAGCGCTATATAAATAAATCTGACTTGACTTGACTTGACTCTTGGAGTGATCTTTGTTGGTCGACCACTCCTGGGGAGGGTAACAATGGTCTTGAATTTTCTCCATTTGTACACTATCTGTCTGACTGTGGATTGGTGGAGTCCAAACTCTTAAGAGATGGTTTTGTAACCTTTTCCAGCCTGATGAGCATCAACAACTTTTTTTCTGAGCTCCTCAGAAATCTCCTTTGTTTGTGCCATGATACACTTCCACAAACATGTGTTGTGAAGAGCAGACTTTGATAGATCCCTGTTCTTTAAATAAAACAGTTTGCCCCCTCACACCTGATTGCCATCCCATTGAAACATTTGACTCTAATTTCACCTTCAAATTAACTGCTAATCCTAGAGGTTCACATACTTTTGCCACTCACTAACATGTAATATTGGATAATTTTCCTCAATAAATAAATGACCAAGTATAATATTTTTGTCTCAGTTGTTTAACTGGAGTCTGTTTATCTACTTTTAGGACATATTTATGTTTTAGGTCATATTTATGGAGAAATATAGAAAGTTCTAAAGACTTCACAAACTTTCAAGCACTATTGTAAATACTCCTCTATAGTTACAGACTTTCACTCCTACAGGACCACCACCAATACTCTAGTGACACTGACATGGTGGTGGTGTGATAGTGTGTGTTATGATGGTATGAGTGGATCAGACACAGCAGTGCTGGAGTTTTTAAACATCTCAGTATCACTGCTGAACTGAGAAAAGTCAGTCAACCAAAAACATCCAGCAACCAGAATCCTGTGACCTGTGACCACTAGTGGACTACAGGATGATTAACACACACTGTGCAACAACAGATGAGTCACTGTCACAGAGTTGACCTCTACAGGGTAAGGACTAACATGGTATGTGTATCTAATAGGGTGGACAGTGGGTGGTCATTGATGTTCCAAAACTCCAGCAACACTGCTGTATCTGATCCAGTCCTACCAGCACAACACACACTAACAAACCACCACCACATCAGGGTCACTGCAGTGCTAAGCATGATTCACTATTTAAAAGACCAGTGGCTGAAGCCTTTCTGCCAGCTGTCATCATGTAAAATAATAAAAGATGTGTGTTTTTGTATAAATTGCTTAAAATGCACATATGTCTTATATTTGTTGTGTTAATTTCATGCTTTTGCTCTTGTATTGATCTGAACTGTTTGAGTAAACTCTGGTAAAGAGTTGGAAGGATAATGTTATTATATTTTAAACAAGCGAGTGTGCTTTTGGTTTGATAATTGCAGTAAGCTTGCATTTATGGAGATGAATTACATTAGTCATTAATAAATGCATTTATTGACAGTATTTCTAGGTGGAAACATCATGGAACAGCCTGCCATTGCACGAAACTTAAGTTCATATTTAGTGTAGGTTTTACAAACAAAGAAATTAATTATGGTCAGAGATGGTAATTAAGTGTTACAGTGCTGGGCTTGAATCGATCCTACTGGTAGAATGCTGCCACCTAGCGGAAATTATAACAGTATTGTTACTATTAATGGCAAAAGGCAAGCAATATTTTGAACCACGAAGAAGTGGGATATTATGAAAACCACCAAAGCACTGTCATCTGTAGTAGACGCAACTTGTGACATAACATACTTAATCCTTTATAACACCTAAAATACGGGCTGATTCTGAGCCAAGCCAAATAATAGAGCCATTCTGTCTACATACTCACAAAGTTGTAATTTTGTAGTCACATTAAGCACTCGTAGTCCAGGAGCCACAAAGATTGAGTCTGGTCTTCCGAGGAAATATACGTTTTCAGAAGACCTTAGAATAAGAAGTGTACAATTGTATGTAGCAGGACAAGTCCACAAAATTATTTACAAAGGCTCAGTTGTCTACAAATGGAGGAAAATTCACTACTGCTCTGACGCTTAATAGGATTTGCCATCCTAGGTCATTCTAGGTCAAATAGGACCCAAGGGCAACAGCAGTAGTCTCACATAATGCTCTTGAACATAATGCAGCCTCTATACTCGTGTCATATTCTTCTACATAGTGTTTACTTTCTGCTTGTTGATCATTAATGATTAAACATATGTTGCAGTGATGTTTCACAGTTCAACTTACAGTTCAAACTAAAAGCTCAAAATAAAACACAAGTATTTCTAAAAGCTCCAACAATTAATATAACTTAACTGAATTTAACAATGAGGTAAAAAAAAAAAAATCATTCATAAATCATCTATGTAACACTGGTAATATAAACCACCTTGAATATTTGGTGCCGTATTTGTCTTATCTGACCTTAGAACCCAATTCCAGCAGTGCCTAGTGAACTCCTAGTGGACTCCAAGAAAGATCCTTCTTGTATGACTTGCCATTGAGATCTCAAACTGCAGCTGTGATCCTTGGAGAGATTTTTGTCAAACCATTAACTCTAATAAAAAAACAACTTGCTAGGCAACATACAACTGCTAAAGTCTTACAATCAAAGCAATTTTGAGTTAAGAGACTCAGTTTGAACTGTGGACCTTCTGCTCTATACTCCAGTATCTTAATCACTAGGCCACCAGAGTCCTTAAAATAAGGTGAAGACAATATCAGAGCTTAATTCCTCCTGGGACCCTTCAAGCAAGGTGCTATGCTTAGACTCATCATCTAAGGGTCCATCATTAAGCATCTGAATGAGCATCTAAAAATAAATATAATTGAAATATAACTAAAGAGAAGAAATGTTAGCAAACAAATTGTACAGTCAAGACACCTTTCTGATAAAACTATTAGAAAACTGTTCAGGTAAGCAAAGCAAGACCCTCACATCACTGTTAAGGATCTGCAGGAAAGTTTGTCTAGCCTGCTGTTCAACATTAGGGGGTTGTTTGGTGCGGCAATGTCCCACCCACCAATCTTCATGAATCACTAAACGTTTCTGAAGTAATTAATGCATGTTTTATTATTAATCTTAACTGCAAGTGTTTGTTTTAAATAAAAAATACGTATTTTTGCCTGTAAAGTATATGCAGCAAACACAAGCTATATTAAAGACTTCATAATTATTTAGTTCTAAAATTTAGAAAAGAGTGGAAGTATGTCGTATTGAGGAGGGTTGTCACAGCGACGATACATTCAGCTTTATTTAGGCAAGTTAGGAAGCTAATTAGTCAATAACAAAATTTATAATCTACAAGTAGTGAATAAGTCAACAAAAATGTGTTTAATTTAGTTTATTAAACATCATATCAGCATTAATGGCTATTTACAACACTAAGGGTCTCATTGATACTAGTCAGACGCATTCATCCTGGAATAATTTAGAGCGACCAAATTACCTAAGACATGCCTTTGGAATGTGGGTGAAAACCAGAGTATCTGGAGTAAACCCATGCAGACACTGGCGGAGTCCAAGGTCGGGATCGACCCAGGGATTTCTGGAGCTGTGAGGCAACCACACTATCCGCTTGTGCCACTGTGCGTCCCGAATCAGCTTCCTTCATACTGTCTGCAGTGAAATAAAAGTCAAAGTAAATGTAAGAAACACTGTGTGTTTTTATATGCATTTTCCATACTGTCCCAACTTTTTCTGATTTGGGGTTGTACATGCAGGAGTCATCAGAAGAAAATCATGGCTGCAATTTTGTCACAAAAGTCCACATGGACTTGAACCCAGGCGTCAGGAGCTGTAAAGAGGCAGTGCTAACCACTGCACCACCATGCCACCCCCTGAAAATATTTCTAATCTAAAATTGTGGTGCAAAGAAGAGTAGAAAAATTTGAAACCACAACGTAATGACGTTGGGCCAACGTCAGTTACTCTGGTGAAGCAATGCGGGGTCAACCATTTGATTACATGTCCATAAGACCTCCAGCCACAGTTAAATTGACTTTGCCAATGTTGGGCCAACATCAGCAGATTTGTTTGGCCATCTTTGGCAGCATCGTAGTGAAAACAGGTTTCAGTGCCAGTGCTCACTTAGGCTGGCACATTTGCTGTTAGGTTTATAAGAAAGATTAGTGACACATATACATACTTTTTGCTGTGTTGGACCTCATGTGGAGTGGTGTTTGTGAGGTTAATATGAAATTATTTTATTACCAAGTTTGGTGTTCTAACACTCGACAGGTTATGTAAAAACACTAGTCATGTTGCCTCAGTGGTGTAGGTTTCATTTAGCTACCCAAAATATGTCAGTGGGCACATGAGTTTGCCACACTGTATGGTCAAAAGTTTGTGACACTCCTTGTAATTAATAATATCTGATATTTCAATCACACTCATTTCTACAGGTCAAACGCGCTACCAAATGTGTGGCTAATAAAGTGGCAAGTCAGTGTATGCAGTCGTAGAGTATACTGGGGCAGGCTCGTTTCTCCAGTCCTGTATGTGGTAGTAATGCTTTCTTATCGTTTCACCACCAGCCAGATAACGTTAGAAGAAGTGCATAGCCTGGTTTAGCGTTTAGCTTCCATAACAGAACTATTTACTAGTAGTAGTCATGCAGAGAGCTCCAAACCGCCTTCTGAGACATGGCTGTGTGCGAGTGTTTTATCCGTTAAACGCAGGACAAGTCGTATCTTCCATTACTCGAGGTAACCGACCTGTTACCGCCACGTTTCATTTATAACATAACCTCTACATACTGTACAGCTTCACCGTGTAAGTCATGGGTGCCAAAAGTTTTTCTTTGCCAAACCTAAAGTATGACTAGCGTTTGAAATTTTAAGTAGGCTAACGTTAAATTGAAGCTTATGCAACAGATGCCACAGTTGTTCAGCATGTTCCAGTTAGTGAGATCCAGTCATTACTACAAAGTTTAAACTAATATTACTCTGACAGCTATATAACTCCAAAGGCACACCTGCCATTTTAAAGAGCTCTAAACATGTTACTTTAATAATTCAAAGTAACTTTATCGGGTTATTTAACTTTATATTTAATATTTAACATGTTATGATGCACAAATATGTGTCGCTTAACGTCCACGGTACGTTACGGTACGTTCTGTTTATTACAAGTTAGTCCAGGCAACTTCTCATAATTCTTAGGTTGTATTGGAAAAAACATGTATCATTCTAGTCGAATAAATAATAATATATTAAAACAATAATAATAATAGATTAGCAATAATACATAGTATATGTACACTGCCCGGCCAAAAAAAAGTTCACCACCTAAATTTAATTAAGCAAGTAGTTAAATCGATTTAAAAAAAGAGCCTCCCATCAGCTAATTACTGTTTATTATGTTTCAGCTGGCAACAAGTTACTTAACCCTAACTGATGCAGTGAGTAGCTTCTCATTTGTTAAACAACCATGTCAAAAGACACATCCTGTGGTCGTGGAAAAGATGTTAATCTGTTTCAGAAGGGTCAAAGAGTGGGAGCATGAGACATCATAGAGTCCAGACCTGAACCCCATTGGCAATCTTTTTGATGTGCTGGAGAAGACTTTGTGCAGTGGTCCAAATCTCCCTTCATCAGTACAAGATCTTGTGGGGAAAAATGAATGCAACTCTGGACAGAAATAAATGTTGTGAAGCAGTTCTGTCCAGAGTTGCATTCATTTTTTCCACAAGAAAGGCAATTCAAGGCAAACAGAAAACTGTTTGCAACTGTTTCCACCCATTTTAACGCACCTGTGGCCTTTACTTTAAGATAACAAAGTCTTTAAAACTGTAAAAGTGATTTGTGTGAACAATAATAGTTACTTTTTGGAGTTAATTGTGAAATGATTCCACACTTGAGAATTTTGTTCTTGAGCCCGCCATCATGCTTTTGTCAACTCTCCAGTAAGTGGTAATGTAAAAACATTCCTAGTCAGAGCAAGAAACCAGTGTGATGACACCACCTACTCATCATCGTGATGATATTATCGACTATTAAATTAGTTGCTAAGTAATTTGGTCGACGATTTTAGTCGACTACGTTAATTAATCGCTGCACTCCTACTGAAAAATCGCACATGCTGTTACTAATAACAAAACCTAATGCTTGTATGTTTATTTATGTTACGTCATCATATCAGTGGCTCCGTGTGACAGGAGCAAGGTTACGGCAATATTGAAATGGCGAAATGAATAGCCTATGTTGGATTAAAAAGGTGTCATTCTGGTAATTATTGGTGTGGTTTTGGGCTTATGAAATTATTGAAAATGAATACATGCATTCAACAGTGTAACTCCATTAATGCATATAATGCCTTGTACAGTGTGGATGTTCTGGGGGTCTGGAATGGATTAATTCAATTTACATTATTCCTTATGGGAAATTTTGTTCGGTACTTGTCATTTTTGGTCCTCGATAAGCCCCCTAGAACGAATTAACAATGAGAACCGAGGAACCACTGTAAATTCAAATGGACTTCATGCAGTGCATAACTGTATTAACAAAATAGAAATGAGTTCTGTCACTTTATTTATACTTGTTCCGGTCTGAGTACATGTTTGTTGATTTTCAGAATAAAAATGCTTCTTCTGTGTAACCCCACTTATCCTGGTCAGGGTCACACCAGAATTTGTTGGGCACAGACGGAGCTGGACAGGACACCAGTCCTCCTATACAGGTCCTGGAAGGGGTCACTTGCAGGTCCTTCATCAGGCATGGCTGGTAGTGCCTGGATGATTGCCGACCTGGCCAGAAGGCAGCGTCGAGACTTGAACCCAGGTGGTGGGCTAGCAAATTGTCCCATGCCCTGAGCACCATTATGAAACATGTACAAATCAAGTTCAGAGATACTGAAAACATCTGTAAAGGTCCCGAAACCTGCACAATATCGTTTTAAATGCATGTTTTAAACATGCAGGCATGTAGTTCTATTCGTCTACCCTGAGCTCTGCAGAAGAATAATGTCTTTAAATTCAAAGTAAAGCTTATGAATAGCTTCCTCTCTGTTCACTGCACGTAAGCACATCCATGTGGGGCTCATCCCCAAAGTTATGCAGACTGTCTTTTAATGTCTGGCCATTGTGTTTGTGTGCTTGTTTACAGTAAATATCTCTCAGCCATGCCAAAAATACAGTGTTCTGCCACCAACCCAGAACAAGGAGGAAAAGGCCATGCTGGACAGCATGATGCGGGTGGACCATGCTGGAGAGTACGGGGCCAATCGCATCTATGCTGGACAGATGGCTGTTCTGGGAAGAACCCAGTCAGGCCCTCTTATACAGGTATTAAAGTCCCGTTACTGTTTAACTAGCTGGAATGGAAGTCATTCGGAAGTCATTTGGTGTTGTTCACATATAATTATTCATTCACAGCACATGTGGGACCAAGAAAAGATGCATTTGCAGAAGTTTAACGAGATCTTGGGGGAGAACCGAGTGCGACCAACACTGCTGCTGCCTCTCTGGAACGTTGCAGGATATTTACTTGGTAGGTTCTTATAATATACTGTAAGGTCTGATTAGGGTTGAGAGGTATACTACTGGTATGACGCTGTTCCATAATATAGATATTGTGATAAACCCAGAAATGGTGAAACACAAACTGCCCAACGCACACAAAAACAAAATAACATAAACATCTGCAGCTCCCAAACACATGGAAAATCCCCAATAATATCTGTCTACAAAGCCGAAGTTTTTCAGTACCACAGAGTTTTAGACATTCAGGGCATTCGGCGCATGCGTCTGTAACTGGTTGCAATTTTGGCTGAACAAAATGCATACAAATCCTGAATATGAGTTCTACAATGCACTTGCACCTTCCTTTTAAAGAAATGTGAATGGAATATTTACTTAGGAGCGCTTGAGCTGGACAGATTTTGACCTGAATGTGCCAGCACTTTTACCAGTTGTTCATCGGGTCTGTCTCATTACCTAGTGAGTGCCCTTGGTGCCTACTTCCTATATAGGGCATTATGTAGCGCTTTCCAACCGATAATGAAACTCTAATACTGGTTAATGAGACTCTGCCCTTTAACGAAATTTTAAACATTATTGAAACTGTGTCTGTTACCCGCATCTGCCCTAAACGTAAACGCTCTCAAAAAGTCTGTTTTAATAACCTCATTAGTATAAACACAGATAGCTGCCAAAGAAATAACAACATTAGACTAAAGCTAGGACTACTTAACATTAGATCACTTACAAACAAAGCAGTAATTGTCAATGAAATGATCACTGATAAACG
>JAJAGP010000358.1:317117-340246 GCA_025084515.1 Ancistrus triradiatus | reverse complement strand
TTGGGTCCCTTTTTGAGTCTTGGTCCTCCCAAGGTTTCTTCCTAGAACTGGGGAGTTTTTCCTTGCCACTGTCGCCCTAGGCTTGCTCAATTTGAGATTGGACGTAGTTATTAGGAGATAATCTAAACCTGTAAAGTTGCTTTGAGACAATGCTCCATTGTAAAAAGCGCTATATAAATAAATCTGACTTGACTTGACTAAACTTTCCTTGAGGCTTCATTTTGGAGGAATATCGTAACATGCAAATTTTTGAGATGTGATAAGAGGAACAGATCAAATGTACACAGAAGCTAATATGTGAACGTGAGAGAAAATGTAATACCTTCTGTTTTGCACATTTAGCTGGTAACTGGACATTCAGTGGGGCAAAAAAGTATTTAGTCAGCCACTGAAGTTCTTCGACTTAGAAAGATGAGAGAGGTCTGTAATTTTCATCATAGGTACACTTCAACTATGAGAGACAAAATGAGAAAAAAAAATCCAGGAAATCACATTGTAGGATTTTTAAAGAATTTAATTGTAAACCATGGTGGAAAATAAGTATTTGGTCACCCACAAAAAAGCAAGATTTCTTTCTTTCTTTCTTTAAGAAGCTCTTCTGTCCTTCACCCGTTACCTGCAGTAATGGCACCGCGTTATCTGTATAAAAGACACCTGTCCACAGCCTCAAACAGTCAGACACCAGACTCAACCATGGCCAAGACCAAAGAGCTGTCGAAGGACACCAGGAAGAAAATTGTAGACCTGCACCAGGCTGGGAGGAGTGAATTTACAATAGGCAAGCATGTTGGTGTGAATAAATCAACTGTGGGAGCAACTGTAAGAAAATGGAAGACATACAAGACCATTGATAATTTCCAAAACCTCCTTTCATCAGTGAGAGCATTGTAGATGGAATGTGGCTGGGTCTTCCAGCATGACAGTGATCCCAAACACACCGCTCTGGCAACTAAGAAGTGGCTCCATAAAAAGCATTTCTAGGTCCTGGTGTGGCCTAGCCATTCTCCAGACCTCAACCCCATAGAAAACATGGAGGGAGTTGAAAGTCCGTGTTGCCCAGCGACAGCCCAAAAACATCACTGCTCTAGAGGAGATCTGCATGGAGGAATGGGCCAAAATACCAGCTACAGCATATGCAAACCTAGTGAAAACTTGCAGGAAACGTCATTGCCAGCAAAGCTTATGTTACAAAGTAATGAGTTGAACTTTTGTTATTGACCAAATACTTATTTTCCACCATAATTTACAATTCAATTTTTAAAAAATCCTGCAATGTGATTTCCTGGATTTTTTTTCCTCATTTTGTCTCTCAGAGATGAAGTGGACCTATGATGAAAATTACAGACCTTTCTCATCTTTCTAAGCAGGAGAACTTGCACAATCAGTGGCTGACTAAATACTTTTTTGCACCACTGTAAAGACGATTAGAATTAACAGTGCCTTGTTTAGAGTATTGGGGTCTGTATCAAAATCATACCGACAATGACAACGGTGGGATCAACAAATATATAGTCTGATTCTTAAGACGTCTTTGCTCTTGTAGGAGCCTCTACAGCTCTGTTGGGTAAAGAGGGGGCGATGGCTTGCACTGTGGCAGTGGAGGAGAGCATCTCTGAACACTACAACAGCCAAATCCGAATACTTATGGAGAAAGACCCAGAGAAATATACAGATTTATTACAGGTAACATGTGATGCATGTGTGTACTCATGTTTAGGAAGTGTTTTTTTTCTCTTAAGCTGTAGAATGTGGTTCTATGAACATGGCAGTGACTTATTTTAAATTCAATCAGCTCATTAAGGAATTTCGTGATGACGAGATGGAACACCATGACACTGGTCTGGAACATGACGCAGAATCTGTAAGTATTACTGTGACAGAATGAATGTATAGTCTAGATTTGGTTTTGGTAAGTATTCTTAAAACACTGGGACACTTTCACTTTGTCTGTCCTAAAGCAGATGCCAATATCCAGAGTGCTTTGTATTGTTTTTATTTGGCATTACCTCATGCTTGTACAAATAGTCTACAGCTTACACTCCTGGACATTGTGGACAAGTGAGAAAGCTGACAACAAAAAAGCATTGAACATTAAACCAAAAACAGTCCCATTCCCCCAACGGATCTTAAAACTCCCATAAACATCTACATGAGAAACAGATGGAATGCAGAATGGAACGAACAAAAAAACAGAGCTCCACCATTTTTAGAGCAGGTCTTCTTTTAAACACTCCACTACTTATTTTAAAAATACTATAGTTTTTAATATGCCGCTTATATTCATCATAGAAGTAGAATTCACCATCTCAGGGACATGGAAAAACCTATAGGCTCTGATTAATTAAAAAGAGTTTAAAGGGTATATAGTTATTTTTGGGAGCAGAATGTATTATGCTGAACATTTTACTAGTGTTAGAAAGACTTTAAAAGTTTTGTACTTTCAGAGTGTCACACCCGACTTGGCACACTGTACATGAACATGCTTGGACATGGAGTATTTTGAGTATCTCTCTGATCTCTCATAGCTGTATCATATACACACGTGGACAGAATTGTTGGTACCCCTCAGTTAATGAAAGAAAAACCCACAATGGTAACAGAAATAACTTTAATCTGACAAAAGTAATAATAAATACAAAGTCTATGAAAATGAACAAATGAAAGTCAGATATTGCTTTTCACCCATGCTTCATCAGAATTATTAAAAAAAAATAAACTCATGAAACAGGCCTGGACAGAAATGATGGTACCTTAACTTAATGTGTTGTTGCACAACTTTGAGGCAATCACTGCAATCAAACAATTACTGTATCTGTCACTGAGACTTCTGCACCTCTCAGCAGGTATTGTGGAACCACTCCTCATAGCAAACTGCTGCAGTTGTCTCAGGTTTGAAGGGTGCCTTTTCCAGACAGCAAGTTTCAGCTCCTTCCAAAGATGCTCAATAGGAGTTAGGTCAGGGCTCATAGAAGGCCACTTCAAAATAGTCCAGTGTTTTCCTCTTAGCCATTCTTGTGTTTTGGGTCATTATCCTGTTGCAAGACCCATGACCTGCGACTGAGACCAAGCTTTCTGACACTGGGCAGCACATTTCTCTCTAGAATTCCTTGATAGTCTTGAGACTTCATTGTACCCTGCACAGATTCTAGACACCCTGTGCCAGATGCAGCAAAGCAGCCCCAGAACATAACAGAACCTCCTCCATGTTTCACAGTAGGCACAGTGTTCTTTTCCTGATATGCTTCATTCCGTCCGTGAACATAGAGCTGATGTGCCTTGCCAAAAAGTTCCATTTTTGTCTCATCCCTCCATAGGACATTCTCCCAGAAGCTTTGTGGCTTGTCAACATGTAGTTTGGCAAATTCCAGTCTGGCTTTTTTATGTTTTGTTTTCAACAATGGTGTCCTTCTTGGTCCTCTCCCATTAAGTCCACTTTGGCTCAAACATCGACGGATGATGTGATCTGACACTGATGTTCCTTGAGCTTGAAGTTCTTTAATCTCTTTAGAAGTTTTTCTTGGCTTTTTTGTTACCATTTGTATTATCCGTCTCTTTGATTTGTCATCAATTTTGCTCCTGCGTCCACGTCCAGGGAGGTTGGCTACAGTCCCATGAATCTTAAATTTCTGAATAATATATGCAACTGTAGTCACAGGAACATCAAGCTGCTTGGAGATGGTCTTATAACCTTTACCTTTAACATGCTTGTCTATAATTTTCTTTCTAATGTCCTGAGACAACTCGTTCCTTTGCTTCCTCTGGTCCATGTTGAGTGTGGTACACACCTTATCACCAAACAGCACAGTGACTACCTGAAGCCCCTATATATATCATCATTTCTGTCCAGGCCCTGTTTCATGAGTTTATTTTTTTTTAATAATTCTGATGAAGCCTGGTTGATAAGCAATATCTGACTTTCATTTGGTCATTTTTCATAGACTTTGTATTTATATTACTTTTGTCGAGATTAAATTTTTATTTTCTGTTACCATTGTGGTTTTTTTTCTTTCCATTAACTTGAAGACGTATCACAAAAGTTGTAATTCCGTTTTTTGCGCAATCCTCAGTCCCTCGCTTAAAGTGCTGAGGAAAAGGAAAAAAGTTGTTTTTAGTTGAATGTTTCCTAAAAGCAATAGAGACTCAGCTATTTCCTTGGTTCCAGTGTATAGAGAATAGAATTGATGCTTGTCCTCCTTTAGAGTCTCCTTTAGGGGGCGGCTCCATTTGAGGAAATGAAATGTAAGAGGTACATGGTTAATTAAAAAGCCTTTAGGTAGGGAGGGACTGGGTTTGTACTGGAGACCAACAGAGCCAACAGTCCCACTCACCATTACTCAGATCACATCCATTCGGTTGACTGATGAAACATGCCCATCAAAAACTTCCCACTGAGTGACACAAAGATAGAGAGATTATATATATATATATATATATATATATATATATTTTATATATATATATATATTATATATCTAATCATATATATATATAATATACACTGAACTAAATAATCACATTTTCATTTTTATTTTATATTCAAAATTTGGTATTTATTTTCACTGTTGTTGTATAATGCTTAGTTTTTAATACAGTCGTATGAAAAGGTTTTTGGGCACCCATGATAATTTTTCATGATTTTAGTTTATAAATCATTGGTTGTTCAGATCAGCAACTTGAGTTAAATATATCATATAGCAGATGAACACAGTGATATTTGAGAAGTGAAATGAAGTGTATAGGATTTACAGAAAGTGTGCAGTAATTATTCAAACAAAATTAGGCAGGTGCATAAATTTGGGCACCCCAGCAGAAAAATTACATCAATATTTAGTAGATCCTCATTTTGTAGAAATAACAGCCGCTAAACGCTTCCTACAGCTTCCAGTCTGGATTCTGGTTGAAGGTGCTTTGGACCATTCTTCTTTAGAAACATCTCCAGTTCAGTCATCTTTGATGGTTTCCAAGCATGGACAGCCCACATTTTCAGTAATATTCATGTCTGGGGACTGAGATGGCCATTCCAGAACGTTGTACTGGTTCCTCTGCATGAATGCCTTAGTAGATTATGAGCAGGGTTTGGGGTCGTTGGCCTCGGTGCAACTTTGTCACTGATTCTTGAACATTGTTCTTAAGAATCTGGAGATATTAACTGGAATCCATGCGACCCTCAATTTTAACAAGATTCCTAGTACCTGCACTGGCCACACAGTCCCGCGGGCATTATGGAACCGCCACCAAATTTTACTGTGGGTAGCAAGTGTTTGTCTTGGGATGCTGTGTTCCTTTTCCGCTCCTTGTTATGTCCAAATAACTCAATTTTAGTTTTCACATCAGTTTCATTATAGCAACTTTTATTCCAAAATGAAGCCTGGGATTGTCCAAATGTGCTGTAGGCACACACCTTCAAGTTGGACTCTGTTTTTGGCGTGTCACTGCAGAAAAATGCTTCTTCCTGCATTACTCTCCCATGCAGCCTCTCCTTGTGCAAAGTGTGCTGTATAGTTTGAACGATGAACAGTGGGACACCATCTGCCAACAAGATGAGGTTTGTAGGTCTTTTGGGAGGTGGTCTGTGGGCTTTGACTATGACTGTTCTCATACCATCCTTCCGCCTCTGCCCCCCTCCTGAGATTTTTTTCTTGTCTGCCACTTCGGGAATTTCCTTAACTAGAACTGCTGGCCTGTGGTCTTCCAATTGCCTCACTATGTTCCTCACATGGAAAAAACTGACAGCTGAAATCTCTGAGAGAAGCTTTTCCCTTCCCTGCTGACCAGGATGTTGAACAACCTTTGTTTCAGGCCATTTGAGAGTTGTTTTGAGGCTCCCATGTTGCCACTCTTCAGAGAAGATGCAAAGAGGAGAAAAACTTCCAATTGGCCACCTTAACACTTTCTCATAGTTGGATTCACTTGTGTATGTAGATCAAGGGTCAATGAGCTTACAAAACAAATTTTGTGTTCCAATAATTAGTGCTAAAGGTATTCAAATGACAAGGGTGCCCAAATTTAAGCACCTGCCTAATTTTGTTTGAATAATTACTGCACACTTTCTGTAGAACCTATAAACTTAATTTCACTTCTCAAATATCACGGTGTTCATCTGCTATATGATATATTTACCTGAAATTGCTGAGCTGGACAACCAATGATTTATAAAAAAAAATCATGAAAATTATCAGGGGTGCCCAAACTTTTTCATACGACTGTATTATCTGTTTTATTATACTCTTCATAATACTGTATTTCATTTTCTCTAAAATATCTGTCTACATATTGTTATACTTTATTTTAATTATTATATTTTCTTTATGTTCTCTGTTAACGTTTATACTTGGCTTCTGTTTCTGTAAACTATTACTATAAACTTATTAATTAGACTTAGGTCCATTAGTTAACTAATTTGTTTAATACTTACGTATAGCATCTAAGGAGGTTGGGTCCCTTTTTGAGTCTAGGTCATCACAAGGTTTCTTCCTTATAACATCTATGGAGTTTTTCCATGCCACTGTCACCCTGCTCAGTTTGGGATTGTGCTTAGATAATAGAAGTTACAGTGGTGCTTGAAAGTTTGTGAACCCTTTAGAATTTTCTATATTTCTGCATAAATAATAGTTTCACCTTCAAATCAACTGCTCATCCTAGAGGTTCACATACTTTTGCCACGCACTAATATGTAATATTGGATCATTTTCCTCAATAAATAAATGACCAAGTATAACATTTTTGTCTCATTTGTTTAACTGGGTTCTCTTTATCTTCTTTTAGGACTTGTGTGAAAATCTGATGATGATGTTTTAGGTCATATTTATGTAGAAATATAGAAAATTCTAAAGGGTTCACAAACTTTCAAGCATGATTGTAATATAAATTGTGAAGCTGCTTTGATACAATGCTCCATTGTAAAAAGAAAAAATAACCCTACAGAAATAACTTCTTCTATATAGAAATAAATTCTTCTATTATTCCTTGTGTGTAAAGAGTGTAAAAACTCTCATCTTTTCTTCTTTTCTGCTTACTTCAGGTACCTGGGTATTTAATTTTGAAGACACTGATACAGACTGGTTGTAAAGCTGCTATTTATTTATCTCAGCGCATTTAGAGACATTTCAACATGACCTTTGTTGTACAGCGTTTTAACTGTAACTTAAGATATTATTGGACTGGTTGTGGAACATTGTTTTTGTCCAAACCAGTGTGTGATGCACGGCAAAACTTATCATTTTCTGTCCTCACTGATTATTAGCTTATAAATAAAATGTGTGATTGTGTAAAACCACCGCATTGCTTTTTTCTTCAGTAAAACAGTAAAATGCAGTAAAACCTAAAGTAAAATCCTAGTGTTGTCCAAAGAAGAACCTGGAGTTATGCCTGCCCAAAGTTTGATTCCATCTATCTGTTACAAATGTCATCAAGTATGTTCTTTGTAAGATTGCACTTGCTATTAAATGACTTAATGATTAAGTGGACAATGCTGTCCATGAAAATGACCACCGCAAGAAACAAGCTCAACTATGACACATTTCTACAATACATTGATATTGTGTTATCTTTAATTTATTAGAGGATATTATATTTTATTTTCTTTAAATATTTATCTTATTAAATTTTTATATTTAGCTTCTGAGTATTTAAACTATTACTATAAACTTATTAATTAGGTAACTTATTATGTACAGGGTGGGCCATTTATATGGCTACACCTAAATAAAATGAGAATGGTTGGTGATATCAAGTATATGGGAGGGGGGAAACTTTTCAAGATGGGTGTTGACCATGGCGGCCATTTTGAAATCGGCCATTTTTGATCCAACTTTATTATTTCCAACGGGAAGAGGGTCATGTAACACATCAGACGTATTGAGAATTTCACAAGAAAAACAATGGTGTGCTTGGTTTTAAGGGAACTTTATTCTTTCATGAGTTATTTACAAGTTTATGACCACTTATAAAATGTGTTCACAGTGCTGCCCATTGTGTTGGATTGTCGATGCAACCCTCTTCTCCCACTTCAAAATGGCCGCCATGGTCAACACCCATCTTGAAAAGTTCCCCCCTCCCATATACTAATGTGCCACAAACAGGAAGTTGATATCACCAACCATTCCCATTTTATTTAGGTGTATCCATATAATGGCCCACCCTGTATATCATCTAAGCTATTTGCTCCTATGTAGTTTTCTGCCTAAGAAGGTTTCTTTCTTATTGCATTTAGGAAGATTTTCCAGGCCACTGTTGCCCTGGGCTTTGTACCTAGATATTTGTAAAGCTGGTTTGAGACAATGCTCAGTTGTAAAAAAGCGCTTTATAAATAAATTTGACTAGACATTAACTTGAGTCTTCTTTAACCATTCTAACAACCAATCATTCATAGAACAACTTGTGCTTAACGTTTCGCCATGACCCACTTCCTGTTGTGATGTCCATTCATGGACAGATGTTTTGACCTTTTCCTTTAGAATTTTCTGGAATAATTCAGAAAGAATTGTTCCATCAATGATGGCAGGTGCAGCAAAACAAGGCCGGACCATGATACTACCACCACCATGTTTCAAAGATGGGATAAGGTTCTTATGGTGGGTTCACAAACTTTTACGCACCACTGACTTAAAACAGCAGTGTGTCCCAATTGAAGGACACTGAATGCTCCATATAATGCACCACCTGGTGGCTAGAATTTGGACCATGATTCTGTGCTTCTATAAGAATCTTTCCAAGAATGTTTATTAGGTCTTTTTAGACCTACATGTTACATACAGTATTGTGTTAAAAGTAATTTAAGTTCATTTATAATTCATTTAGAATAACTGGTCTATACCCATTTACAGTAGACATATATGTTCATTATTATGACTGACTATATATATATATATATATATATATAATATATATATATATATATAATATATATATATATATATATATATATATACACCCACACACACACACACACACACACACATATATACACACACACACATATACATATATATATAATGTGTGTGTGTGTGTGTGTATATATATATATATATATATATATATGTATGTATGTATGTATGTATGTATGTATATACACACTGCCTGTCCAAAAAAAAAAGGTCACACACTCTGATATTTCGTTGGACCGCCTTTAGCTTTGATTATGGCACGCATTCACTGTGGCATTGTTTCCACAAGCTTCTGCAATGTTACAACATTTATTTCTGTCCAGAGTTGCATTCATTTTTCCCCAAGACCTTGTATGGATGATGGGAGAGTTGGGCCACTGCACAGTCTTCTCCAGCACATCCCAAAGAATCTCACTGGGGTTCAGGTCTGGACTCTGTCGTGGCACTCTTTCCCAAATTGAGCTCGATGAATCCTGTCATTGTCATCTTGGAATATGCCTGTGCCATCAGGGAAGAAAAAATCAATTGATGGAATAACCTGGTCGTTCAGTATATTCAGGTTAACAGCTGACCTCATACTTTGGGCACATAACGTTGCTGAACCTTGACCTGACCGACTGCAGCAACCCCACATCATAGCACTGCCTCCACAGGCTTGTACAGTAGCCATTAGGCATGATGGGTGCATCACTTCAGCCGCCTCTCTGATGAGTTCAGGGTAAATCTGAACTCATCAGACCACATGTCCTTCTTCCATTGCTCCAGAGTCCAATCTTTATGATCCATAGCAAATAGAAGCCGTTTTCCTGGTCAGTCTCACTGATAACTGGTTTTCTTAAGGCTACACAGCTGTTCGGTCCCAATCCCTTGAGTTTGTGGAAATGCTCTTACTTTCACTATTAAACATATCCCTGAGTTCTATGTTGTTTTTATATGATTTGATTTCACCAAACATTTAAGTGATTGTCGATCACAATCATTCAAGATTCTTTTCCGACCACATTCCTTCTTTGAAAGATGATGTTTCCCCACTGTCCTTCCACTTTTTAATAATACATTGGACATTTCTTAACCCGATTTTAGTAGTTTCAGCAATCTCCTTAGATGTTTTCTCTGCTTGATGCATGCCAATAATTTGACCCTTCTGAAACAGATTAACATCTTTTCCACGACCACAGGATGCGTCTTTCAACATGGTTGTTTAACAAATGAGAAGCTGCTCACTGCATCAGTTAGGGTTAAATAACTTGTTGCCAGCTGAAACACAATCACCAATGCAGTAATTATCTTATTGAAGGCTCTTAACAATTTGCTTAGTTAAATCCAGGTGGTGACCCTTTATTTTTTTGGCCAGGTGGTGTAATTTTAAATACTTGTCTTACCTTACTTTTAATCCACTGTAACCCTTTCCGTAGTTCTTTGCACCTGTAAATAGCCTCATCACTCTCACATCCTAAGAGGTGAGAAATACCAGAATGACTTCAGAGTGCTGGACTAACCTACAGAATGTGCTCAGAATACATACCTAAACAATACTGATGTCAATGCCATTCCTAAATTTACTCCGTCAGGGTGGAAAGATTATACTGACAGCATATCTGACACTTGAACCCTCCTTTCCTTGTATTAGGTAACACATGACTCACTGCTTGGATGACATCACCTTGTAATGATACAGAATGACTCGTGAGCGCTCTCCATATATAAATAAACCTGTTGGATGCCTTCGTAAATCACCAACTCCCCGTTTAGCTCCTGCTGCAAAACACTCCATGAATTCTGAGAGATTTAAGAGCTGAACAAGGCCAATTAAGCAGGCCGAGTTATTGCTAGTGTTACAGAATGGGTATCGGATCATTGACAGCATTTTAGCTCTTTGGAGGTGTTACATTCCTTCACTATGTGTGTTTTCTTTCCTGATAACTCAAACATGAACAGCTGCCTATGTGAATTTTTGGGCATCATTGTGTCAGTAAATATTGTGTAACTGGAGGACAACAATATTAAGACATGATTAGTCTAAACTTTCACCTCATTTTGAGTCCTAAAAGGTGCTTCATCGCTCCGTGATCCGATCAGAGGTGGCAGAAGTACCCAAGTTCTATACTTAAGTAAAAGTAACTACTAATCTGTTAAAAAATACTCAAGTAAAAGTTGAAGTATGTCTTATATATTAAATGAAGTAGAAGTATAAAAGTACATGCTACTAAATGTACATAAAGTAAAAAGTAAAAGTATTTCTTTTAAAAACCTTTCTAATTAAATTCAGGTACACATCCCTGACACTGAGGGTACAGAATGGTTTGCACAACTACATGAATCATCTACAACAATCACACAAATGGCATTTTCATCTTTAGTTATAAGAACATTTGTAGCCATGAAGAACCAAAATGTACAAATACTGTGGAATGTTTTTTTTTTAATAAATGCTGCTAAATTGCTCATAACTAGACATGACTATATTGAGTGGGCAGTGAGTACAAGTTACAGTTTCAGGCCTGCACCACAGTGGGCAATTTAGGGCTAGTAATGAGAGAAAAATACTAAGTAATGATGTGATTTCAAACTGCCGTTTGAAATTCATCGATTGTAATCATGATTTGGTCAGAGGATCTCCAGTTTGTCAACAAATGTGTGAGAAAATTTTAAAATAATGTTCCACAAAGAAATATTGGAAGTGATTTACATATGTCTTCCTCTACAGTGTGCAATATCATTAAACAATTCAAGGAATCTGGAGGAATTTCAGTGCATAAAGGGCACAAATTTAACACCTGTAATCTCTGATCCCCTCAGATGGCATGGAAATGTGTATTGTGGTCAGACCAATCAGTATTTCAGATCTTTTTGGAAAAATTGGAAGCTCTGTGCTCCAGACCAAAGGTGAAAAGGACCATCCAGACTATTATTAGCAACAAGTCCAAAGGTCAGGCTCTGTCATGGTATGGGGTTGTGTCATTGCATGTGGTAAAGGAAATTTACATTTCTGTGATGGCAGCATTAATGCTGAAAAGTATATGGAGATTTTAGAGCAACATAAGCTGCTGTCAAGTCGACATCTTTCACAGGATATCCATGCATTTTTCAACAAGACAATGGAAAATGGCCCACCTGCAGTCCTGACTTGTCTCCAGTAGAGTAGATGTGGAAGAATGGGAAAAAATAACATCTGAAACACTTCAGATCGCTTGATATCGCTTGATATCCCCGGTGGTAAAATTATTTTTAAGTGTTTGTGTCCCAACTTTTTTGGAATGTGTTGCAGGCCTGGAATGGAGGAATGGATGTTTATTAACAAATGAAATGAACTTGACCAGACAAAACATTAAATATCTTGGGTTAATTCAGTCCCACCTTTTTCTGATTTGGCATTGTAAGGTTTGATAAAGGCTGTAAATGTTATATAAGTGATAATACACTATGTTCCACCAAATCAGCTATGCCCAGCAAACACAATTGGCTGAAATCTGACTCCCACCAGTAGCGTGACACATTTGCCGACTTAACTGGAGCAACATGACTAATCTAAAATTATCGTAAGGCAGTGAATTATTTTTGTTTCAGATTAATAGTGTTGACACCATTGTAGCATGATGTAAGGCTTTAAAAAACCTGGTAGAGCGACATACCTGAGTGACAAAAGTGCTATTAAATAAAACCGTGAGTGATGATTCCAGCTATGCTGCAAGTTAATTAATATAGATGTTCGAACCATAAGCTGATCATCTATATTAACTTGTTTTGGACCTAGGAATAATCTTATGATATATTTTTAGATCTATGCTTTTGAATCTGTAGCACGATGGTCTACATAAGTTCACCTTTTAGTCTGTAGAATCTACTCAATCGTCGACCAGGAACAAGAATAAAAAAGGGTAATAAACTAAATCAAACTGGAATGTCTTTCAGACTGTGAAAAATCGTTGCTGTAAATTTTGAGAGAAGTGTTAAAAATAAATCCATACTACTGATAAAAAATTTCGGATGCAGAGCATAGCATTTCTTGGCCTTAGCTGACCATCAATCACACAGCTTATGATCTAAAATTCACACATTCAGTCCCTGTTCATTTTATGTTCCTATAGACAATTAAAATATACCGTATATGCTGTAAATTTAAATGCTGTATCACTGCTGCTTCGCCCTGACAGCTTGACATCACATATGGGCTTCCATATAGGGTTGTGACCCAATCCAAAGGGCACAGCATTCATTTATACATCGTATGGCCTAACATAAACACGGTCTGTCAAGCAGTGATGAATTGGTATGAACTAATGGTCTGTTTTGAGGTGTGGGTGATTTTGGGCTGCAGTTTCTAAGAAGCTCGGTGCTCTAAGGAGAATCCAGAATGTAATACAGAACGAATCATAAAGGGTGTACACACTTTTTCATATTTAGGCCATCCCATGAAAGGACACAACATAAATGATGGTTCATTGTTCTTAAATAATGTAGAAGTCTGTATTTTGGGAACCACAGGTCAAATGACATGTTCTGTTTGATTTTCTAAATGACAAATGAAGCAGAAGAAATGAAGAAAATTAATGCAGATGCATTAAACAATGTGTGAATTTAAACCTGTAGAAATATATCCTACAACCCCAAATCAGAACAAGTTGGGACAGTATGGAAAATGTATATAAAAAAAATAGTTTCTTATATTTCCTTTGACTTTCATTTAATTGCAGACAGTATGAAACTGAGATATTTCACGTTTATTTCTGGTCAACTTCATTTCATTTGTTAATAAACATCCATTCCTGAATTTCAGGCCTGCAACATGTTCCAAACAAAGTTGGGCCGGGGGCAATTTAGAGCTATTCATGAATAAAAAAAACTAAATAATAATAATGTGATTTCAAACAGGTGATGTCAACAGATGATTGTAATTATATGGTACAAAAGCAGCATCCAGGAAAGAGTCTTTGATGAGCAAAGATGGCCAGAGGATCTCCAGTTTATTAACAGATGTAAGAAAATTATTGAAATGTTTAAAAACAGTGTACCTCAAAGAAAGATTGGAAGGGATTTGCATATATTCCTCTACAATGCATGATATAATTAAACAATTCAAGGAATCCTCAATCCCTTAGACGGCACCTCATCAAGAACTGGCATTCATCAATAGCTGACATAATGGGCATGGGCAAGGGATTACTTTGGCAAACCTTTGTCAAGCACTACAATACGGAGTTGCATTCACAAATGCCACTTAAAATTTTACTGTGCCAAAAAGAAGCCTCATGTTAACCATGTTCAGAAGCAGCGTCGACTTCTCTGGGCTCGGAGGGATCTACAGTAGGATGGACCATCACACAGTGGAAACTTGTATTGTGGTCAGATGAATCAGTATTTCAGATCTTTTTTGGAAAAAAATGGACGGCGTGTGCTCCAGACCAAAGATGAAAAAGTGGTAAATGCTTTACCGTCCCAACTTTTTTTGGAATGTGTTGCAGGCCTGAAATGCAGGAATGGATGTTTATCAACAAATGAAATGACCAGACAAAACATGAAATTTCTCAGGTTCATACTGTCTGCAATGAAATAAAAGTCAATGTTAAATGTAAGGAAACACTGTGTTGTTTTATACACATTTTCCATAGTGTCCCAACTTTTTCTGATTTGGGGTTGTATTTTTTTTTCCCACAGTGGTTGTGTTAATGTGACCATGACATTTGAGCAAGAGTGTCCAAACCTGTGCATAAGACTATAAATAAATGTGAACATTGTAATGTCACATGGCTGACATTGCCTGTTAATTTTACCAACACTCTCGTTCTTTCTGATGCTGTTCTAAAGACGCCTCCAACTACACTCGACACGCTCGACAGCTTATCTGTCTCTGACCTGTTCTACTGATTTTGAGGTTCTCTTTTTGTGTCTTTTGAACCTGGTTTGATTTTATTAACTATACACTTACTAACCTCTTTATTAGGTATATCTATTCAACTGCTTGTTAATGCAAATATCTAATCAGCCAATCACATGGCAGCAACTCGGCGCATTTAGGCATGTAGACATGGTCAACCATGCTGAAGGACGACCTGCTGAAGTTCAAACCGTGCATCAGAATGGGGAAGAAAGGTGATTTAAGGGACTGTGAACATGGCATGGTTATTGTTGCTAGATAGGGAGGTCTGAGTATTTCAGAAACTGCTGATCTACTGGGGTTGTCACACATCCATCTCTAGGTTTTACAGAGAATGGTCCAATAAAGATAAACTATCCAATGAGTGGCAGTTCTCTGGGTGAAAACGCTTTGCTGATGCCAGAGGTCAGCGGAGAATGGCCAGACTGGTTCAGGCTCATAGAAAGGCAAAAGTAACTCAAATAACCACTTATTACAACCGAGGTATTCAGTAGAGTATTTCTGAATGCACAAAACGTCAAACCTTGATGCAGATCGACAACAACAGCAGAAGACCAAACAGGTAAGAACAGGCAACTGAGGCTACAATTCACATGGGCTTACCAAACTTAGACAATACAAAATTGGACACTGCCTGGTCAGTTGAGTCCTGATTTCTGCTGCAGCATGGATGGTGGGATCAGAATTTGGCATAAACAATATGAAAGCCTGCCTGCCATGTATCAGTGTTTCAGGCTGCTGCTGATGGTGTAATTGTGTGGGGGATATTTTCTTGGCACACTTTGGGTACCTTAACACCAATTCAGCATCGCTTAAATGCCGCAACCTACCTGAGTATTGTTGCTGACCATGTCCATCTCTTTTTGATCACAGTGTACCATCTTCTGATATCTACTTCCAGCAGGATAACGTCACAAAGTTCAAATCATGTCAAACTGATTTCTTGAACATGCTCGTCATGCTCATCATGTCAATATGGACCAAGATCTCTGAGGAATGTTTCCTTGTTGGAATCTACGGCATGCAGAATTAAGGCAGTTCTGAAGACAAAAGTCGGTCCAAACCTGTATTTGCAAGATGTACTTAATGAGGTAGCCACTGAGTGTATGTTATTCTCACCACTGTGATGATGACCTAGTATATTGAAGACGACAAAGGCACACCAGTATCAGCTCATTGTATGCGAAGTGAATGGTACCGTGGTTTAACTGAAAGTGGACATACTTGCACAACCAATGTTCTACATGATAGAAGGTAGTGCTATCAAACCTAGAAAATGCCATAAATAACTAAAACACATTAATGAAGGTATGAGAAGCACATGTAACTATAGACACCAAAAATAAATTTGGAGTGCAGGACCTGCACTGCATGCTGGGAGCCACTGAGAACACTATGCATACGTTTAGGGAGGCTGTCTATGCCACAAAGCCACCTTCAGGGTCCCCCCCCAGAGACCCCCAGCTCCTGAAATGACTGGCAGCCACCCCAGAAATACTAACCAAAACTACAGCTAAAAACAACACCTAGGGCATTCAACCGCACATATAGTCAGTTATATGGAGTTGCATTGTACAGGTGCTCCCTGATTAATGTTGTAGATATGTTCTGACAAATCCATTATAAGTTAAATGTATCATAAATCTATCATAGCATCTATCTATCATAGCATCGCCTATTGCAAACATTAACCTACAGTTGGCCAAAATGATTAACACAAAGCTTATTTTATAATAAAGTACTGAAAAGTCTAATGTAATTTACTGAGTAATGCAAATTACTGAGTAAAAGCAAAACACTTACTCTATTGGTGAACTTAAGGTGCCAGCTGCTAAAGCTAACTGCTCAGCTTGAAAGGCAATTTTCATTTCTGTTAGCTGTGATTTCCTTTCCTTTCCAGAAAGTTGTTTCTTCATATGGCTGTCATTGCTAACCATTTTAGGACCCATGGGGACATATTTGCACTAAGAATACTGTACAGTAGATGTATAAATAAAGAAAAGCACTAAGCAAGGGCTATTGTGAATCTGAATCACTGAATCACTATGTACCGAATTGTGAATCATGAATCGTGAATCGACTTTCAGCTCGTGGCTCGACTCATACAAGTTTAAGCAAGTACACAAAGTACCAAGCAAACGACGAGAACGAGACAAATTTTTCTAGTCAACATGCATCCAGTAGATCCACTGTCAAAGACACCAGACATCCCTGCTGGACCGTCCACCATCCAAAGAACATCTACAACACCACACCATCCATCCATCCCCATCTCACTCACAATGGCAGTCCTACCCCTTCAGGGTCAGGCCATGGGGTGTCAACACTAACCGTTCTGGCTTCCACCCCACTTCAATCTACTGCCAAAGCAAACCGAGCACCTCGTTTTGCAATCTTATCTGGCATAATTCATCTATACTCTATCTGTGACAGGATACTATACTGGCATAAGTAACTACCACAAACAGAGCACCAGACACAGGAAGTGTGAGAACAGGTGCTGTGGTCACAGCAGCCTAGAGGTACTAAAATACCTCCTCTGCCACATCAGACCTCTATAAAATAATACCTGTTGAAAAGAGGTTGGTGATATCAGCGAAACCATCAGACAAAATGCCAGTAGTACAACGCCAGCCCCAGGAAGTTGTCCAACTGTTCGATGTTGGCTGGTGTGGACTCTCTCTAGCTGCCCCAGTGTCATTTTTCTTGTTATTTTTCTTGTTTTTATAGCCAGGTGAATCTCACCGAAAGCTGCTCCAGCTCCTTCATTCACCAAAGTGATGTTGCAGAAATGTAATCTAAGTCAAACCGGGGAGAGACTTGTATTTGGTGAAACAAATGTTCTACATGATGGCAGGCAGAGCTCACAGATCTAAAAAATGCCCTAAATTACTAAACACAGTAATAAGGTTGTGATAAAAACTTGTAACTATAGACATGTATTTAGTTAGCTACAACCCCTAATCTGCTAAAGTTTGGACATTATGGAAACTGCTAATTAAAATGATTGAAATGTTTAAAAACATTTACATTACATTTACAGCATTTAGCAGACACCCTTATCCAGAGCAACCTACAATTGATACAGTCTTACAATCCAAGCAATTGTGGGTTAAGGGTCTTGCTCAAGGACCCAACAGTGGCAGCTTGACAGATGTGGGATTTGAACCCTGGACCTTCTGGTCCAGAGTCCAGTACCTTAACCGCTAGGCTACCACAGTCCCAAAAACAATGTTCCTCAAAGAAGGGATTTGCATATTTCTCCCTCTGCAGTGCATAATATTCAAGGAATCTGGAGGAATTTCAGTGAAAATGTGTATTGTGTTCAGATAGATCAGTATTCTAGATCTTTTTTGGAAGAAATGGACAACACAAATGGACACTGCTCTGGACCAAAGAGGAAAAGGACCATCCAGAATTGGCAGCATTAATGTAGAAAGTACACTGAGATTTTACGGCAAAATAAGCTGCCTTGAAGACGACATCTTTCCAGGGACATCCATGCATTTTTCAACAAGACAATGCAAAACAAGGGAAATCAGAAGAAGTTAGGACGGAAATATGTAAATATTTCTTATTTGTAAATATTTCCAATATTTCTTTGAGGAACAATAATTCAATAATTTTCTCATGCAGTTGTTTACAAACTGGAGTCCTCTACCCAACTTTGTTCCTCAAAGATTTTTCATGCACACAGCTTTGGAGCAAATCAGGATTACAATTGGCTGTTGAAACCACCAGTACTCATATCATTATTTTGTTGTTGTTTTTTTTTTTTTACCTCATTACTAGTCCTCAATTGCTCCCATACCATCTTTTTTTGGAATGTGTAGCAGATCTGAAACTCAAGAAAGGATGTTTATTAATGGATGTTTATGAAAGTTTATTTTCCATGCCATTCCAACTTTTTTCTGGCTTGGGGTTGTAAATTACTTTACAAAAATAAGCATGGCGCTGGGAGCCTTTGTGGCCATCACACCCACCTTGATATGTACTTGGGAGGCTGCTGACACCACAATATGCATAAAACAATGTGTATGAAAATACAGGTCTGATCACATTCTATATTGATTCAGTTAGGTATACAGAATTTAACTTTTCAAAATAGTACAAGCTCATATGCAGTGGTGCTTGAAAGTTTGTGAACCCTTTAGAATTTTCTGTATTTGTGCAAAAATATTACCTAAAACATCATATTTTCATTTTCATTTATTTATTGAGGAAAATGACCAATAATTACATATTAGCAAGTGGCAAAAGTATGTGAACCTCTAGGATTAGCAGTTAATTTGAAGCTGAAATTAGAGTCAGGTCTTTTCAGTCAATGGTATGACAATCAGGTGTGATGGTCACCCTGTTTTATTTAAAGAACGAGGATCTATCAAAGTCTGCTCTTCACAACAAATGTTTGTAAAGGTGTATCATGGCACGAACAAAGGAGATTTCTGAAGAACTCAGAAAAAGAGTTGTTGATGCTCATCAGACTGGAAAAGGTTACAAAACCATCTCTAAAGAGTTTGTACTCCACCAATCCACAGTCAGACAGATTGTGTACAAATGGAGGAAATTCAAGACCATTGTTACCCTCCCCAGGAGTGGTCGACCAACAAAGACCACTCCAAGAGCAAGGTGTGTAATAGTTGGCGAGGTCACAAAGGACCCCATGGTAACTTCTAAGCAACTGAAGGCCTCTCTCACATTGGCTATTGTTAATGTTCTTGAGTCCACCTTCAGAACACTGAGTAAGAATGGTGTGCATGGCAGGGTTGCAAGGGGAAAGCCACTGCTCTCCAAAAAGAACAAGATCACATGGACAAGCCAGAAGGCTATTGTAAGAATGTTTTGTGGAAAGATGAGACCAAAATATAACTTTTTGGTTTCAAAGAAAAGCGTCATGTTTGGAGAAAGGAAAACACAGCATTCCAGCATCTGTGAAACATGGAGGTGGTAGTATCATGGTTTGGGCCTGTTTTGCTGAATCTGGGCCAGGACGGCTTGCCATTATTGATGGAACAATTAATTCTGAATTATATCAGAGAATTCTAAAGGAAATTGTCAGAACATCTGTCCATGAACTGAATATCAAGAGAAGGTGGGTCATGCAGCAAGACAACGACCCTAAGCACACAAGTGGTTCTACCAAAGAATGGTTAAAGAAGAATAAAGGTAATGTTTTGGAATGGCCAAGTCAAAGTCCTGACCTTAAGCCAATCGAAATGCTGTGGAAGGACCTGAAGCGAGCAGTAATGTGAGGAAACCCACCAACATCCCAGAGTTGAAGCTGTTCTGTATGGAGGAATGGGCTAAAACTCCTCCAAGCTGGTGTGCAGGACTGATCAACAGTTACAGGAAACGTTTAGTTGCAGTTATTGCTGCACAGGGGGGTCACACCAGATACTGAAAGCAAAGGTTCACATACTTTTGCCACTCACTAATATGTAATATTGGATAATTTTCCTCAATAAATAAATCACCAATTATAATATTTTTGTCTCATTTGTTCAACTGGGTTCTCTTTATCTACTTTTAGGACTTGTGTGAAAATCTGATGTCTTAGATCATATTTATGCAGAAATATAGTAAATTCACAAACTTTCAAGCACCACTGTAATAAGGGATGTGTGGCAACTATAGTAGTGCCTGTAGTGAATTCTTGGTGAGTTCTGGCTTCCGTTGACTTTTCCCCACCAAGAGTTTAGTGGGCTATAGCAGCATTTTACTGGGACAAAAATGTGATCAATTAACATGATAAAATTGTACAGTTAACAAGATAAAATATTTGATTGTCTGAAAGTTATAATCCTATGTTTAGCATAAAATGTATGAATCATTCTAACACCAACTATTAAAATTTACAGATATTGATTATTGAATGTGTGAGAAGTGCTAAGCTATGGTCTCACGTGAAGGGAAATGCATATTAGCGTCATTTTTTAACACACAAGAACATCAGTGCATGCATAGATGTTTGTCTTTGTAAGTCATTGCATCGTTCGGGGGCCGGCAGTTGTGTTGGCACATTTTGGATAAGCTAGAGTGGCTTATGTGAGGTGCTCAAGAGTGACATGACCCTAAAAACTATCAATCAATGCCCATGACAATGCGGGTGGACACAACAGCATGACTCCAAGGCCACGTAGCTACTTTCCTCTGTCATGAGTTTCGGCTGGCTTTTAGAGCTATTTAGGCCCCTCATGGCCCAGTTAAGAAATAGCTGGCCACTACAGGCCCCTGCAGAAGATTGTCACCCTGGCAGTTTGTCGACAAATGCAGGTAGGACCATCTCATGTCTTCTGAATTCAGATTTTTTAATGCAAGTTTAGCACAGCTGCTTACATGAATCTACAAATTGCACTGATACTGCTTTGTGAGAAGGCCACCAAAGCACCATCACTGTCATATCACATCATTGATGCAATTGCAAGGGATGTCTACTGCTGAAACACTTCCCTGCTTTTGTGAACATCATGTGTTTTGTATGGGTGTTCCATAACTATATAAAGTGTCTGCTTTGCATTTTACAAAAAGTTGGCATGTGATCTCCAATAATTTCTGACATTAAATGTAGCCCTAAGTGACTGTGCCACCAGTTTAGCCATTAGATCACGTCTGCTTTGCACCAGACCTGCAAAGTCAGCTCAGAAGACCGAAACCCATAGGCACTTAACAAACCCGTATTAAATCATGGCCTATACCAGTATTTCTCAATGCTGGTCCTGGAACCCCACAGCTCTGCACAATTTAGTGGTTTCCCTGCTCCCAATACACCTGAACCAAGTACTCAGTTCATTAACAATCCTATTACTGAGTTAAAGTGTGTGTGTGTTTAAACAGGTTTAAACACTAATGTGCTGACCAGGGGAGGGGGCTCCAGAACCAGGATTGACAAACAGTGCCCTATACTGTAGCGCTGGAGGAACAGTTTATGTTCCCAATTGAATAATACTTATGTAATAGAATATGTGGTTAAATATTCCTGACCATTTCAAATGTCATATTATGATACACTTCAGAGCATTCATTACAACTATTCTGAATAAACCTGTGCAGTAAATGCCCTTGTTATGTACTGGGGGAGTAACCTGTGATGGTCTGGGGTAGTCTGAGGTATTAAGGCATTGCATTATGGAGTGCTGAAAATGCAATGTATTACAATTCCCACAGGCATGGCATGCTTTGATGGGTGTCAGCTGAGAAATGTACTTGACACACACATCGTGCTGGACAAAGTGCTTGTCAAATGTGACCTTGTCGAATGAAAGGGAATCATTTGGTCTCCAGTTTAAAAAATACTCTATATATTTTAAATAAAAATTATTATAGTGCAGTTTATGGGTGATTACCACAGAGCATGTACTGAAAAAATAATAAAAACCTGTTTACATAAAAGGAATTTATAATGGAAAAATATGAGCAGTTATTGGATTAGTCAATACATATGTGAATGTTTCTTTGCAGAATGTATAATGGATCATTTAGTAAATATTGTAAATTTTGTAAGAGGACTACTTTTGATTTGCATTACAGTCATGCAATTTAACCTGAAATAGAAAACATCAAAAACACTGAAAGGTGGAAAAATCTATATAACAAGCCTTGGCAAGACATATCCCAAGAATTTCCCAAGTGTCTTATCTCAAGAATTTCTTGTTAAGAATGTAACTAATGTCATTCACCTTACAGTGCTGCTTGAAAGTTTGTGAACCCTTTGGAATTTTTTATATTTCTGCATAAATATGACCTAAAACATCATCAGATTTTCACTCAAGTTCTGAAAGTAGATAAAGAGAACCCAGTTAAACGAATGAAACAAAAATATTATAATTGGTGGTTTATTTATTGAGGAAAATGATCAAATATTACATATTAGTGAGTGGCAAAAGAATGTGAACTTTTGCTTTCAGTATCTGGTGTGACCCCCCCTGTGCAGCAATAACTGCCACTAAACGTTTCCTGTAACTGTTGATCAGTCCTGCACATCGGCTTGGAGGAATTTAGCCCATTCCTCCATACAGAACAGCTTCAACTCTGGGATGCTGGTGGTTTCCTCACATTAACTGCTTTCTTCAGGTCCTTCCACAACATTTTGATTGGATTAGGGTCAGGACTTTGACTTGGTCATTCCAAAACATTACCTTTATTCTTCTTTAACCATTCTTTGGTAGAACGACTTGTGTGCTTAGGGTCGTTGTCTTGCTGCATGACCCACCTTCTCTTGAGATTCAGTTCATGGACAGATGTCCTGACAATTTCCTTTAGAATTCTCTGATATAATTCAGAATTAATTGTTCCATCAATAATGGCAAGCCGTGCAGATGCAGCAAAACAGGCCCAAACCATGATACTACCACCACCATGTTTCACAGATG